>CAMQGK010000638.1:3955000-4127500 GCA_947000775.1 Pterois miles
TCTTTATATATTGAAACTACAGGTTGTGGCCAGCTCAACAAAATAAAAGTGTTATTTCCTCATTTCATTGAGGGAATAACGCAAAGATTAGAGGAATGTCTGAAAGAAAGTGTTTTTTTCTGTTTTCCTATCCTGTTAATCATCTTGTGCTCCCTCACATGTCCTGATCTCAGGTCAGGTAACACTATTATATCATTCAACATGGAGTGAAAAACAATCTACTGCTTCCCAGTGGGAACCCTCTGATGGATCCCAGGTGGTCCCTGTTTAGTGCACCACTGCTGGGTGACCCACCAGTGTGCCCACTGCTGCACCCTGGTGTCACAACACAGACACAACAGCAGGTGACGGTCTGACCTGAGAGTGTCTGTGATGGAGTGTCTCCCCCTAGTGGACGCTGTCCACAAAGACCCTCCTGAGTGTGTCCTCTGGGTCACAGGGGATGGATGTGGGCTTCCATGAAACGTGAAAAAACCTAAAATATCTGGTGATTTTGAAGTGTGAGAAAAGCTGTGTCAGGTCAGAGGTCAGGTGATCTGAGGTCAATCCAGACACATGAAATCATTTACTGTAAAGTACTGCTTCACAAAGTCATGACTGATGGCTGGAAACACATTTCTCAGTTTCTCTAAAGATGGTTTTATATATCATGGTTTGAAGAAATCCTGCAAGCTTCGCTGCTCCTCATCACTGCATGTATATTTTCTTAGAACTGGTGTTAAAGGTGCAAATAAACAACTTTCATTTCCTGCTCATTTTCCAGTATGGAATATGTATTGTTTTTGTATTAATGTGTATTTGTGTACACTGAAGTGAGAGAAAGAATAAATGAGGAACAAATTATCTTTGTTATGTGTGGGAGAGGCCCAGTGGAAATAAGCAGTAAGGCTTTAATTATGATTTCATCTTCATTATTGTAATTACTGCTGTCTATTTCTAATGATCAAATAGCAGAAATTTAATCAATCAATCAGATATATATATTAGACTTCTTTCTGTGAATATTGGTATAAAAATATATGTAATGGCATTTTTATTATCAGTCAAAAGCTATATGCATTTGAAGAGGTCAGGCAGACATGCTTGGGATTTCTTTAATGATATTTGAGATTTAAAAATCTGAAGACATTGATTGTGCAGATGTTTGGGTTATTTCTCTCAGTGGAATGGAAAAACAGCAACAACGGTTGGAGACTCGGGGCACTCAAGTATCAGACGCGAGGTAACCAGAATTAGGGACATAGAACCAGATATTTCCATCAAAAAGAGACTTTACTTTAGATTAACATCCCCTGTAACATCATCAAATGGTATAGTTTAGATGCACTGGATGAAGACAAGGGAACAGGCCTGGCTGGTAGCAGGGCAAACAGAGTAATGTTCGTCTTCCTTCCCTCTTTATAGGTGCACTGATTGAGCTCACCTGTGCCTCGTCGCCTCTAAACAGCACAGGTGAGTCTGTGGCTCCTCTCAGAGCTCATCAGGATTATGATGGACATGAAACACTTGCAGTTTAACCCAAAACAAATATGATTTGAGAGTTTGTTTGTTTGTTGTCAAATGTAGCTCTACATTGAAAATTGATGTAAATTTCAGTGAGATCTTCCTGATATTGCGTTACTGTGGCAGCACGAACTTGAAGTGAATTACAAAACATGCATCATTTTTATTACTGACTGAATCTGAATTTGTGCAGAAAGAGGATGAGGAGATAAATCCTCCACAGTTTACATCTTGTTTGTTTATGCCACATGGATATAATTATTATAGAGTCGCCATTCTGTCACAAATGACAGTGCAAATGCTGAAAAAGAGCATCTGGATGACAATCCATTTCATTATGTGACTTTTAACTACTAATTAGCAAGTTATTGTAGAGATGAACATGATTATGTACAGATAACTTGATCATTTATGCTGTTGGTGTAACAGAAAGCGTAAAACATATGACCCCTAATACTCATTGACATTCATGGCTGCAGATTTGATGATTTATCTTATCTATTAATGCCAAGAGACATTTTTGAGTAAAAAATTAAAGATTAAAGAAAAAAAAATGTACGAAAAATTAAATTAAAAAAATAAAGAATATATATATATATATATATATATATATATATATATATATATATATATATATATAAAACACGAATGTTTTAATAAAGAGTGCCTTATTAGAAAGAAGCACTGACGTTTGGGTTGACTGTTTTGTTTTTTAGTCTCACCAACTGGAGGGGATATTACTGAAATGAATACTGTCGTTGCTCTAAAAAGACAGAGGTGAAACCGATCAGATAGATATTTTCCTGTGATTAAAGTTTTTAGGCTTATTTATCTCCGTGTGTCATTCGCTTTGTTTGGATGTATTATAACCTCTCCTAACTAGCCTGAAATCACGTCTCGGTGGTTTACAAAACTCCCATCAAAGGCCTGTTTGTTCCTCCTTAATGTTCTTTTTTAAAGGTGGCTGCTTGCGCGTCGCTTACACGTCCCTATCCCGGTGTAACCGCGTTATCCTCGCGCTTTGACGCGTCTCAAAGCTCCAACCTTCAGCCAGCTAACAAGGGATCAATATGTAAATGGACTCAGACTTTCTGTGCGATGCCTGCGTCCAGGAGAGGCGATAAGCTTCAGAAAATAAACCGGAGTTAGTTAGGAGGCATAGCCGGGGATTAGCGCAAACTTGCCCCGGGGTTTGGCTCTCCTGCGCGCAAAACGGACCGGCGTCTGTTCACCGCGGCCGAATAGGACTTGCAGGGCCCCGGGGCGCAGACAGACAGGCTCCCCTGGGGACGGGCACCACCACGACTCGCTCAGGATGGAGATTATAGGGTGGCAATGCGGCTGGTATCTCGCTGAACACGCATACACTCGTGGAAGGAGGTGAGATGATCTCGGAGCGCCCGCGGCGGCAGCCGTACCCACAAAGATTGACGCCTGAGCCTCACACGGCTATCATGCTCCCCGCAGAACACACACTCCCCAGCCCCGTGTGATGAGCCGATACAAACTAACTTTGTTCCGCTGACAAAGAGGCAGTTGTTAGCTGAAAAGGTCATTTGCCCAAAGGACTCCAGAACAGCAAGTACAGCTCCATCTACGGAAGATAAAATGTGTCCTTCTTTAGTCATATCTGCACTGAGGGAGCTTTGATAAAACCTGCTCCTTGAAATCAACATGCTGATCTGGAAAGAAATGAAAGGCTCAGAGCTTTACCATACCAGCCAACTCCTAGACCTCCCCTCACTTGTGCCTTCTAAAAATCTGATTACATAAACTCAAATTTCTATAAACAGGTCTTATAAATGTGCAAACAGACCATTGCTGTCTCATGGCAGTGTGTTAAATCTCTTAAGTCTCAAAATGTCAACTATTTGATTCATATACATACACAGATTTCCTTCAGCATGACTTTCAATAATATAACACATTTTTCATGCAAATGTCCAGCAAGATGTGACACAGCAACAAAGCCACGTTGATTCAGGAAAAGATCGGCTCGGTTAGGTTGAGGCAACAAAACTACTTAGTTGGGTTCAGGAAAAGATCTGCTTGGTTAGGTTCAGGCAACAAAACTACTTAGTTGGGTTCAGGAAAAGATCGGCTCGGTTAGGTTTAGGCAACAAAACTACTTAGTTGGGTTCAGGAAAAGATCGGCTCGGTTAGGTTTAGGCAACAAAACTACTTAGTTGGGTTCAGGAAAAGATCAAGTTGGTTAGGCTAAGACAACAAAACTACTTAGCTAGGTTTAAGAAAAGATCAACTTGGTTAGGCTCAGACAACAAAACTACTTAGCTAGGTTTAAGAAAAGATCAAGTTGGTTAGGCTTAGACAACAAAACTACTTAGCTAGGTTTAAGAAAAGATCAACTTGGTTAGGCTTAGGCAACAAAACTACTTAGCTAGGTTTAAGAAAAGATCAACTTAGGCAACAAAACTTGAAATGAAAAAGATCACAGTTTTGGTTAAAATTCCAGTGGCAGTGGTGTAACTTAAGTATGGAAGTTGTGTAACAAATAAATCAAATTTGACTTGTAATTTCACATGGGACACAAGTACTCATCTGCTTGTCCTGTGTTTTTTGAACCTCCGTCCACCTCGACCTCCTCCCTACACTGTTCGCTGCTCTCTATATTTCCCAATTCACAACTACGTGGATTACATATGGATAGATTTTGTGCTGAATATGAATATGACATTCATACCTATGTACAAAACTCAATACATTAACTATCTCACAAACTACTGCGCCACTGGGCTGAACAGACAACACAAACATCAACTTTAACATGAGTTTATTTTTTTAATTTACTTATTATCTCTCTATATACAGCACAATCTCATGATATAAATCATTTCAATTAACAATGTTAAATGTACACGATCTCTTCAAATACTTTTGGGATTTTTCTACACACGACAAACAAGAACAGCACTCAGATACAGAATATTTTTTGCTATAAATATCATATTAATTTCACAACAGAGTCTTGGTGCTTTGACCAGAATACATTTTGGTGGTGGGAGTTGAGTCCAGTGTTCAGATGATGAAGATGAGTCTCTGGGTGGGACACTAGTAAAGAAAATCATCACAATCAGCAGCATGAGCGTGAAGCCTGAAGATGTCACACAGAACTAGGGATGCTAATTTTAAAAAATCTCGATAACTGACCCTTGTTAAGCAATTATTAACCGTTAACCGACAAGATTAGTGCTTAATGCAGCAGCGCACCAGCTGTAGTATATGAGCACAACAGACAACTGAGTCAACAGTTCACCGTCAGGAGAGTTACTATAGCAGCCACAGTGCTGCGTTCACTGTCTCCAGTTCACCGTCTGAGAGCGTGAGCAGTCATTATGCTGCATGTAGTCTCCACTGCACACTAGTTTAGTGTAGCAGGTTGTCAGCTGTGTGTCTGCCCGGCGTAACGATACTCTGTCTGCCTGGATTAATGATACAGAGTTTTAACAAGTTTCCGACAGACCACATGCGTGTGGCGGCGGCGGGTGTGGGTTTGTCAGTGGCGTCATAGCTGTGAACGTAGGTGTAGCAGACAGTGTGTGTACGGTTTATTTGTCGGTGATTAAATGCTACAAGGCTACAAGCTACAACTCCTCAGCTGAAGTCCAGAGCCAACTTCCTGTATTTATAACTCCGGCTCTCTTGAGGTGGACCAGCTTTCTCCTTTAAGTGACAAGCTGCTCTTCTGAGTTTTTCTCAGCTTTTTAATTAATTATTAATATTTCTTTTAACCCTTTCACTGTCGGTTATCGGTTAATTATTAACATCCCTAGACAGGACGATGGGAGATTGTCTTTTTTCAGATGAAATGTCTTCAGGATAGAAGCAAACAGAATAAAAACGTCGTTTTCACCACTTCCTGTTTCACTTCCTCCCATCTCTCTCTCTCTTCACGACTGGCTGACGGCTGCAGCGGGAGTGGTGTTGGCCACAGCAGCGGCGGCGGCGGCAGCGGCACCCATGCGCAGCAGCTCCTTCCTCTGTGTGAGGATGATGTCGAAGCTGGACTGCAGGCGGTTCTGCTGCTCCTGGATGCGGCCCTGCAGCGTGCGGACCCAGCGGATCAGCGCCAGGCGGCGGTACATGGTCAGTTGCACCTGGTGCTTCTCCATCTCCTGGGCCTTGAAGCGCTCGCGGTCTCGCAGCGTCCACACCGCGTCCATCATCATCTCTGGCATCTCGCCGTCTGAGTCTGAGGACCGATCGTCGTCATCTTCTGCTCCCTCCTCCAGCAGATTTCCCAGGTTGCTTCCTGTCAGCGACCTGTCGCCGAAGCTTCTGTGTCTTCCAACCAGTTCTCTGTTGATGTTCCTGGTCAGGTCGCTCTCGTAGTTGGATTTAGGTTCCCCGACTCCGATGCGGTCCCAGCCTCCCATGAGTGTCCCTTCGCCTTCGTTGAGGGAGGACATGCTGCCGCTGGAGCAGTAGCTGCGCTCAGAGTCAGAGTCGCTGTCACCCCATTCATCACCATCTTCCAGCATCGCCTTATTTTCCTTTTCCTCCCTCCCTCTGAAACCCAAGCTGCTCTTCCTCCTCTGCAGCTCCATCCTCTCTCCCTGCTTCTCCTCATTCTGGCTCATCATCACCCTCCTCTCTTCCTCCTGAATCCTGCCTTCCTCCGCTCCGTCGGGGGGCACTCGGCCATAGCCGTCATCTCCGCACTCGATTTCGGGCAGGGGCTCCAGGGGGCTCCAGCAGGGCAGGCGGGAGCGCGGCGACAGGACCCCCGAGCCATGGTGATACCCAGAGGACGGCGATGAGGAGTTTGGAGGGTCACGACCCAGCGGGCCCAAGTTGCGGGGACGCACCTGGTTCCGGTTCTCATCTCCTCCTCGGGTGCCCCCGTTGTCTTTGCCTGGCAGGAAGTTGAAGTTGCTGTCTTTGTCACACTTCCTGTTTCGAAGCGAGGAGGCATTGTTGGAGCCTCCTTGGCCTCCGTAGACCGAGTTCAGAGGCTGGTCCTGATGGTGGAGCATCACGGGCCTCGACTGAGCCTCACTGAAACAACAAAGGACAAAAAGAAGAAGTTAAGAACTTTGGCTTGTTTTGTTCAGTGAAAAAAGTTTTTTGTTTTTGAAAAATAAAGTAGTAGGGTATCATTTTGGTACCTGTACCAGGTCTACTAGTATCTAAATACTTCATAATTTACCCAGAAACAAAAGACATCTAACGATTAAAAGAGTGTTTTTAAAACTCCTCTGTGATGCTGCGTTAAAGTTTTTAAATCGGTAAACTTCCACATCTGAGTTATAACTTCGACCCTTTTAATGTAACAAGCTAACACATTCACACTGTCCTCATCACAACAGCGCTGTTTCTCTGTTGTTTGTCTCATGAGTTTCTCTTCCAGACAAAACACAGCTTTATTAATCTAACGCCGTTGCATAATAGTGAACTCTCGAATCTCGGATGATGGCGCTTCCCTGAAGCTCAAGAGTTCTCAGAACAAAGCTGAGCTTTCGTAAAGTGACTTCGACAGCAATTTTAAAGTCGCTGTAAGTTGTACAAGCATGAGTCCAAACCAGCAGCTGCCTGAAGATACACAAACAGTTCATCAGCTGATGAAAAAGCTGTCACGCTTTGTAAAATCAGGAATGTCAAGAGAGCCACAATAAATACAACTATATGTGAAAACAACTGGATTTACATGGATGAGCCAAAGCAACAATACAACTGATGAAGAGGAAAATTAAATGCACACACACACACACACACACACACACACACACACACTCTCCTAGGTCACACCAAACTTGTTTATAACGTCTACAACTACAGGCTGGTCTGCACACTCCACTTCTATTAGCATCAAATATTTACATGTCTCCCTAGAATGGAAATTTCTTTAATCCTGACTTCAGGCTGCTGTCAATCAATCCCCTCATCCTCTCCTCTCCTCATCCTCTCCTCTCCTCATCCTCTCCTCATCCTCTCCTCATCGTCTCCTCTCCCTCTCCTCATCCTCTCCTCTCCCTCTCCTCTCCTCATCCTCTCCTCATCCTCTCCCTCTCCTCATCCTCTCCTCTCCCTCTCCTCATCCTCTCCCTCTCCTCATCCTCTCCCTCTCCTCTCCTCTCCCTCTCCTCATCCTCTCCCTCTCCTCATCCTCTCCCTCTCCTCATCCTCTCCCTCTCTTCATCCTCTCCCTCTCCTCATCCTCTCCTCATCCTCTCCCTCTCCTCATCCTCTCCTCTACCTCTCATCATCCTCTCCCTCTCCTCATCCTCTCCTCTACCTCTCATCATCCTCTCCCTCTCCTCATCCTCTCCCTTCTTCATCCTTTCATCTCCTCCCATCTCTCCTCATGCTCTCTTCTCCCTCTCCTCTCCCTCTCCTCACCCTCTCCTCTCCCTCTTCTCATCCTCTCCCTCTCCTCATCCTCTCCCTCTTCTCATCCTCTCCCTCTCCTCACCCTCTCCTCATCGTCTCCTCTCCCTCTCCCTTCTTCATCCATTCATCTCCTCCCATCTCTCCTCATGCTCTCTTCTCCCTCTCCTCATCCTTTCCTCTCCCTCTCCTCATCCTCTCCTACTCTCTTCATCCTCTCCCTCTCCTCATTCTCTCCTCATCCTCATCCTCTCCCTATCCTCATCCTCTCCTACTCTCTTCATCCTCTTCTTCTCCTCATCCTTATCCTCTCCCTCTCCTCATTCTCTCCTCATCCTCTCCCTCTCCTCATCCTCTCCCTATCCTCATCCTCTCCTACTCTCTTCATCCTCTTCTTCTCCTCATCCTTTCCTCTCCCTCTCCTCATCCTCTCCCTATCCTCATCCTCTCCTACTCTCTTCATCCTCTCCCTCTCATTCTCTCCTCATCCTCTCCCTATCCTCATCCTCTCCTACTCTCTTCATCCTCTTCTTCTCCTCATCCTTATCCTCTCCCTCTCCTCATCCTCTCCTCTCCCTCTCTTCATCCTCTCCATTCCTCTACTCTATGCGCGTTCACGTGGTGCTGAAGGACAGCGACCATGGCTCTGTCGGGAGCGCGCGTTAAGCAGACAGACTGATGTTTGACGATCACGAGGAGAAAAAGCCTTTTCTCCGTGTAAAAATGACTCCGACTGACCAATAATGTGTTAGACTAACGCACTGTCTGCCTGGGAGTAGATTAACATGGCTATATCTGCATTTTCACAAGCAAAAACGCGATGAAAAAAGAGGAAATAATACCCAAACAGTGCTGCTGCTGCTGCCGGCCGGCTGTTTCCTATAAACAGATGCCTGTTTTCGCGGCAGAAAACACGAAAAAGGCGACCAATGGCGTTCAGCGGCTGCATGTTTACGGCTTAGTGATGAAGATGAGGTTAAAAAAACACGACGGTTTTACATCCTAATCCATCTGCAGCGAACAAGGACTCGATATTTCCTTTTAATGCAGGAAAAGCAGGACTGTCTGGTGTGCGTTATGTAACGCTCACCCCATATCAGTGCGCGCTGCGTCCTCTCCGTCGGTCAGGACAGGCTCAGTCTTCCTCTCATCTCCTGTTAGCCGCTAACTCGAGTCAAACCACTGACCCGGGTGAATTTATTAGCAGCAGGTTCTGGTATGTTCTTACCTTATAGCTGGTTTGCTGTTCGGTGGAGAAGCTGGACGCTGCGCCCTCCCAATTTTTCCCTCCTCCCTCCGACACTCCGATGTGATGTTTATTTTCCTCTTCCTCTCTCCTCCTCCTCCTCCTCCTCCCATCCTCTCACTGTGGTTCTGGGAAAAAACAGCACTGGCTGACTAATAGCACTTCCTAAACCGGGCTGGGACTGCAGCAACACAATGAGCACAAACAATGTGTGTTTTTCATTGTAAATTAGTGAAGTTTTTCTGGGAAGACAAGCAGGGCAGGCTATAATCTGAAGGGACTGAGCTGTCACCACTGACAGAGGAAATGAAATAATGATATCTCTGCTGAGAATCGGAATTTAGATTTTTTTGAAATCAATATTTTACTATTATTAGGTATTTTATTATGCATAAATGCAGCTACCTTTAAACTAAACCCTGTCTAAATAGCATGAAGAATGATTTAAAACTAATCTGACAAAAAAGATGTTTTATTTATTTATTTGATGTATACAAATTAATTTGAGATGAGCCTGTTTATTTTTCTTTTTTGATAGATAGATAGATAGATAGATAGATAGATAGATGAACTTTTACTATTTTTATTATTATTATTATTTTAAATATTTATCTATTTTATTACCTGTCCCTTGACCAGTTTTGCTTGCATCTTATTCACTTTGAATGTTGATATACAGTATGTGGTTGCCATTTTCTCTATGACAGTTGGCAGTGCCTGGTATATCTTTGATTAAAAAAAATTTAAAAAGTGAGGACAGAGATGGCTAATGTGAAGTTACTGTGAGCTATTTTGTTATATCACTGTAATGTACAGCAACAGGCTTCTATATATATAGCTATGTACAGTAAATCACAACCCAAGCAGCCACATGGCGACATGGTGTTAACCTGATTACATAAGGTTTACAATAGTCTTCAGTGTCTTCAGCCCTCTAGAAAAAAACACACAGACAGTTTTACAACACTTCCACATAGAGATTATAGTATAGTGTGTTACGACAATGAACACCAAAAAACTGTAGGAAGTTTTGTTGGGTGACATTATCCTTAAATGCATCATAAAATACACACAGTATAAAACAGAAGAAGATATGGATTTGTCAATACGTATTAAAGCAGAAGTAGGCAACAGTTTTTTCTATCGTTGGGGAAAAATCGCATAATAACTTTTGAGCATCTTGTAATTCAAATGTTCTGAGAGAAAACTAGACTTCTGCATGACTTTGACCAATCACAAGTCATTTCAGAGAGAGAGCGTTCCTATTGGCTGTGCTGTGGTCATGTGAGCGGCGCTTTGGATTTTCTCAACATGGCTGCCGCTTCACAGACTTTCTCATCTTACAGCTAAACAGTAACTACAAGATGTTTCTGAAAACATTTGAGGCGAGAAATAGTCATTATAGTAACAGAGTATTGATTTATATTTGATCAGCGCTGCCTAGTTTCACCGTTTGGTTGGAGTTCATGTGTGAGTGACAGCCGGCTCTCATAGACGGCAGCTAGACAGCTGTCCTCAGGTCAGATCTGATTGGTTGTTTTCCTCCTGTCTGTGAAATCTTGCAGATGTCTTTAAGGAGCACCGGAGGACACTGAGGCACATGATTCTTTCAGGTTACCTGTCTTATGCACTACTGTCAGGACGTAGCGACTGTTTTATAAAAATAACTTTTTAAATTATATTTGCTCCAAACTTTCCCACTGCAGCTTTAACTTCTCCTATGCAGCCACATTGTATTGATTACAACAGTATTTCTCTTATAAATGCCCTCATGAGGAGTTGTAGTTGTTGACAAATACATTAATAAACACTTCAATCTACTTACAGCTACATTATAGTGTGTTAAAATAAAGTGCTGTATACTGCTACGCACTTGAGCGAGGCCAGTGACGTAACCACGGTTTTGCATTCAGTTGCTCACGTTACCTCAGTCTTGGAAAAAGAGGAGTGAGCAGAGAGGTACTCAGCTGGTTGCAATCTGCAACCATGCCACCGCCAAATGCTACACACTCTGCCTTTAACCCAATTAGCATTTATCATATAACTCTAATGAATAGCTAATAACACACTATAAAGCAATTGTATGCAGTTATAAGGACATCTTGAAGTATTTATAAATGTACAAAATTACTCAGCCCTTATTAACTTCACCTATAAAGATGCATATAATTGAATGTTTGACTTATAAATATCCACATGAGGAGTTACAATTGTTATATATATATATATATATATATATATATATATATATATATATATATATATATATATATATATATATATATATATATACATTAATAAACACATATCTGCCAACAAACACATTATAGTGTGTTAAAATAATGGGTTGCATATTGCTCATAAATGGTAAATACAAATACAACCTTTGTTTTAATGGCATTTAAATGATTATATGTAAAGTAGGTCTAAACTACAAATATAATAATATATGCTGTTAAAACAGCAGTTATGGCAATTAACTTTCAACAAAATTTAGTCCAGTGTTAACCTTAGTTTTATGTTATGATGTCAGCTTCAAAATTATAGTTGTGTTGTCATAAAATAATACGCATAAGTACTTGTGTGAAGCTAACACTGGACACAGAGAAACTTATCGCTTCAGCAGATAAATGTGAAAACAGCCTTCTAGTGTCAGTCTCATGTACAGTGACGCTCAAACGTCTAAAAGAAGTAACAATAATGAAAGCACATTTCTAAGTAAAGTTAGACACCTATAGCTGGATTTTCACATGCAAATGACTAAAACTATGCTTACTAGAATTATACTTGTATGGAAAAACTTAAAAAGTTAGTAATTACAACTTATTTTTGTTATTTGATCATTCTTTTTATATGAAGCGATATCACGTTTAGATATTTTAGATATTTACAGCTCAGTTAAAGATGTTGGTGTCTGATTAGGATCAGAATCCAGTTTATTGCCGCATACAAGGAGGTTGTCTTTGGTGATAACGATAAATACAGTTCAAAAGTCAGGAGACATAATATAAAACAACAGAGTATGTGTTTGTTTTTAAAACAGACCAATACAGTTTTGTGCAGGGATGTGTATTAGTCATGGGATGTGCAAAAGTTCACAATATGAATGAAAGATAAAGTACAACAATAAGTGTGGGGGAAATGTGTGTTAATGTAACAGTCAGTCTATAGTAGAGGTTTTTCAACAATTCCTGTATATAACAGGAATTTCATCACAGGAGAAACAGTGAAGGTCTATGAAGCTTTAGAAGAGTTATAGGGACTAAACTCACTGAAAAACCCACCATCTGTTGGTTTTACTGGGGTATTGCCTTTAATGTTTCTCTCTCCATCTTCTTATTGAGCTATATGAGCAAGCAAGGTCATGCCCGTCCTCTGGTGGTCTTCGAACAGCATTCTGGGAAATGGAGGAAAAATCAAATGGAGGAAATCACACAGTGAATTAAAAGTAGACAGCAGTAAATGCCAACAGTTTCTGGTAGGCACTGAACATTTTGACATCAAGTTGAGTGTCGGAGGAGGGATTTTCAAAAAAAAAAAAAAAAAGGTGTGTTTAAGGCATCAAAACTGTTACCCACAATGCATCACTGTGAGGGAATGTCATATCTCCATTCCTCGCAAAGGGAGAGGACTGCAGGATTTGTTGCGGTGTGATATTCCTCCAAACTCGTGACTGACTGCTTTTGTGACTGTCAATCTCAGATCTAAGGGCAACGGCAGTTGAATGTGTGTTAAGTGTGTTTTCTAGAGGTGTGTGTGTGTGTGTGTGTGTGTGTGTGTGTGGTATAGACTAGAGAGGATACATCAGACAGACTTAACAAGTGTTCACTGTCTCTCTCCACCCTGCTCTCATCCCCCTGACATGTCGTCGCTGGCGGCAGAAAAAACTTGCGTCCTCCTCCTTCTGCACACGCACACGCACACACACACACACACACACATACACACTTCTATCCCTATCTACCCCCCCTCCCCCGCTCCCCTTTCTCCTTCAACAACATCCCCATTCAAGTGCATCAGCTCCAGGCGTCCTCCCTCCCTCCCTCCCCTTCCTCCCCCTCCCCATCGTTCACTAGTAGCCTAAGCACATAAAAAATACATCAAACACAGCCGTCCGCCCAAGGCCTCGTCACACGCAAAATCATCTCTCCCTCCATCTCGCTCTCTCTAAAAAAAGAAGAACCCAAGTTACAAAACACAACTACAGAGGACACTGATAGAGGGAGAGATAGGCTGAACTCGGAGGACTGAGGGTCGTCTGTGTGAGGAGGCCTCCTGGGGGAAGACAGATTATTGTAATGTTAACACCAACCACCCTCTCCCCTCTTTCACACACACATACACAGGAAAGGAAAAAAATAAAGGAGCATGACTTACCTTGTGCATAATAAGACCTTGTTTGAATTGCACACAGCCTGCAGCGACCTGACCCACTTCCCTGAGCTCAGCTCCACATCTGCTCCAGCACCAGTCTCGGCTGTGACAGCGGCCGAAGGCGGCCGGCAGCGCCCTACGGGCCACGCTGTCAGATCCCCGGCGCCGAGATGCACGGAGACTGAAAAGAGAGGCCTGCTGGACCTGCAGCCAGCACTCTTACAAAAAAAAAAAAAAAAATCACCTAAATCAGCCAAGATGTGGTAAATTGAACCACCAATCCAGCACGGGGTTTCTGCTTCGTACACTTAATTATACACTTTTTTATTTCAGGCACAGATGTGAGCAGACACACACATACAGTGCAGACATCATGACACAAGCAGCACACCCCTTGGGTGTTATACAGCTCATGTTTCTTTTCAATTATTCCACCCTCTGCCCT
Organism: Pterois miles; assembly: GCA_947000775.1. Classification (NCBI taxonomy): domain Eukaryota; kingdom Metazoa; phylum Chordata; class Actinopteri; order Perciformes; family Scorpaenidae; genus Pterois; species Pterois miles. The sequence continues at coordinate 3,968,914 of CAMQGK010000638.1, forward strand.
CTCTCCATCTCATAATGTGAATAAAGCCAGATCCGTGTCCTCTAGATATTTAGAAGCCGGGCCTCGGTGCCAAAACATGTAACCTTCCTCCTCTTTCAAGTGTGGAGTGAATTGGGAGTTCAGGGGGGTGGGGTGGCTTTGCTGCGTTGACCTCGTAACTCCTCCCGGGTTAAACAAAGTTGTGAAATTGGGTTTGGAGAAGCGGGTGTACGATGCTGATACAGGGAAAGGGAAGAAGGATTAAAAAAAGCAGAATTACTCTCCAAGTTCAAATTCCTATTAAATTCGAATTAGAATTGATTTCTTGACCCTGCAAACAGACCCTTAGGATTTCAAGTCTTTATCTCAATTAACTGCATTGTAATGGCTCAAAAGTAATGATGACAGTCAGCTCCACACTAAATCATATTACCCGTTTGCCCAAAGCCTCTTAGATTCTTACAGAAATCTAGTGAAGTTTTGATACTTTCTTAGAAAAATAAAGAAAACTGAGGCGGAACTACATTGACAGAAGGTAAAAGTGTAATCACTGCGTTAACAACGCCGGGATTAAGCCGGCCTGCCTGCAGGTACAGCAGCTCGCTCTAGGCGTGGCCCACTGTGGGGTTCATTCCAGACCCTGCTGGCGTTGGCCCCTAATGATGTGTAATGGGGCCTCCTGCTCCCACTCCTAACCTCAGGACCTCCTCCTAATCACCGTGGCTACTAATGAGATGGAGAGACATGAAAGGGCTCGTTAGAAGACCCCGGCCTATTATTAGCCACTTACCAAATCATTAGGCTCTAAACTGCAATTATGCTGTAAAACCAGGAAGAAAAAGTGAAAGAGTCTCTAAAATTTACAGCAAAGGGCAGGAGAAGAAGAGTGGCCTTCACTTGTCTATCCTGCCCCGTCCAAACCTCAGTGATTTACCATAATAGGAGTGAAACCTGTGAAAGACTAGTTTGTTTTCCTATATGTATTGTGACCTTAAATGTCTTTTATACTGGTTCCCAGTGGCCTTTGGTGTGTGCAGTCCTGAGGTTTGTTCTAATAGGTTTCTACTAGAACATGTTTACATGCTTTAATGTTCAAAAAACACTTCTCGTAACAGCTGTCCTGCAGCATCTCTCTGTTTGAAACACTCGGAACTCCGGTCTGCACTGATTGGTCATCTGGCCCACTCTGCTGCGATTGGTCAACCAAACTAAACTCTTTAGACTCTGCTCCAGCTCCGCTCTAACTGGCTTTGTTTGAGGGAGTGTCAGACTAGCCGTTAGGCAGGTATTTTGCAAATGTGTTACTTGGTGATATCACCACGTTACAGAAGCAAAGGCGGGGCATCAAGCGAGGCGTTTCAGGTAGTTCAAGAGCAGTGTTTGTGTGGGGGGCCGCCCTTTGGTGTGGACTTTGTAATTTTGCAGACCTTCTAAATGCACAAAAAAAGCACAAAGGCATAATACTGTAGATCGTCTTTAAAGTATTAAAAGAAGACAAATCCTCCTGAATAAAAGTATCAACTTTCCAGCCCCAAACACACATCTTTAAACGTGTCTATACAGATGGACTATGTTTGTATTGTAAAGTACATGCTATCATTTGTTAATTAGCACTAAAAGTACAGCTGAGGCTGATAGGAATGTTACTTTTTGTATTCAGTCATAAATTAAAGTACTGGATAAATGATGCTAGACGAAATGTCAGGGATCACCAGAGTTATTATGTTTCATCCTGAGGAGGACACGAACGTTTGTACCAAATTTTATGGAAATCCATCAAATAGTTGTGGAGATATTTTACTCATATTATTGGGGACTATGGTCATCTGTACTACAGCTCATGGAAATCCAGATGTTGGATATCATACCTGTTGCACACACACACCTGATCACCTGATACCGCCAGTTCACACCTGGTCTGACAGCAGAAGACAAAAGCAATAAAAGCAATGTCTTAAAATACACTTTTATTTACAATGTAAAACAAATACATTTAAATCAGCATACAAAACTCCCTAACCATTAAAATCAAATCCTATTTACATGATAAAACATTTTAAATGGACCTGTCAGAAAGTCCCAATTAGGACAAGGTAAAACATCAAGAGATGCCTCAGTGTGTGCTTTAGTTTGAAGGCAATGTAAACATGTTAACACACATACAAGCACCTGTATTTGTGTTTCAGAAGTGATGCAGAGGACGTCTACCAGCCACCTTTAGCGCACAACCATCATTTTATGCCCGCCTTCATTTTTGTAGTCTTACTGGCTTATGAAATACTGGATGTGGCTGGTAAATACTGGCTTTTATCGGTTTGCTTCCCAGCCTGCTGATGATTAGCGTTCAGTTAGTGTACTGTGACCTCAGTGGTCCAGGAAGTTGAAGATGCTCCTCTGGGGGCCTTTAGTCTGTGCTGCAGGTCTGTTCTCCCTGCAGACCCTCTTTGATGCCGGGTTCACCGCCTCGGCCGGCCCCCTCTTCTTCATCTGACGATCAAACACCAGTTAAAGAAAGAATATATTGATTTAGTGATTGAATTGTAAATAATATAGATTTTTTTTTTTTTTTTTAAAAAGGTAAATGCAGTATAGTCAATGGTGAATCTTGTGATAAAACATGTTTGGAAGAAAAAGATTTTGTGCATAATAGGATCTAATAGGAGCAGTGGACTTTGGCTCCACCTAGTGTCGTTTATGTAGAAAACATCAGAATCAGTGCATCACCCATCACACTCACATGACTATCACACTGAGCAATCTCCCCCAGAGATCTCTGGGAAGTATTTTGTTTTTGTGCTTATTTTAGAACAGTGAGATTTAATACACAACCAGACAGGACTGGGGAAATCAAAGTGGGTGAAGGTCAGGGGCAGTGAATAGCTGGAAAATATGACTGACATTTTCATTTGTTGAAAGCTACCGAAATGGCTATTATATGAAAAATATTGATGACTTTTAAAAATCCTAGAAGAGTCAATAATACCATCGAGATCACTGGTAAGACCTTTTGGCCACTGGTCGCAAGTTCCACCAGTTTTGCAACCCAAACGGTTTTGCAACATGACATCTTTTCTCCTTTTACTCATTTCGAAACAGTCGTCATTCTTGTGATGCATGCATAAGCACGGTAGACTCCTACAGGACTCGCACTACTTTTATTCTGTAGTTTTGTGAAACATGACGCTGCCACCATTTGCGGCCTATGTAAGCAGTGATCACAAATACAGTAGTGGAACGATCCGTGGCCAGTGTGAGCTACAACTTAATGACCCAGAGGTGGACATGAGAAGATTTTGCGTGTTTGTGCATGTTTTCTTTAATTAATATTGCCATAAAAACACATGCACATAAGACTTGCATTATATTATGTTAAGACTTCAGTCAAGTTAATTCACTTTCTCACACACTCACTGCAGTTATCTAATAAGCACAGCTAGAATCTCACCAAGAGTAGCTGTTTGTTTCTCTACTGTGTACACTGGAGCACTGAAGGAACATAATTCCCCTGTACAGAGTACTGAATACTGTATATGCAGAGAATGATAATTCTACCATGAAAGCTAATAATATATACAGCAAGTTATATAGTGAAATATTACTTTGACCAAGCCCCTCAGTGTATAACAGATAGGTTGTCTATTCACACATCTTGAGTTTTTTCTCAGCATGGGTGCAATATAGGACAATGGTGTCATTGTTAATTGCCACTTTGAGCAAACAGGACTCTATCCTACACCTGCACAAATATGAAGACAGAGCTCACCTGCTTCTGGGGAGCGTCTGAGGTTGACTTGTCCTTCTCAGGAGACAGAGTTTGAAACAGGAATCCTCTGCTGTTTCTGGGCGCCAGAGGATTCCCCTCTGAGATCGAGGCCAGCTTCTGGAGGACGGAGTGGGGCTGACTCAGGAGCGACCCTCTCCTCACCTGGAAGATACGTATAAATCATGGGTCGTACCTGGACCTTGTACAGATCACAGGGAACATAGAGCTAATATTGTTGGTTAAATATTTAATGCTAACCGTAGACATACACTCACATCTCACTGTGGACTGTTTGGGATCTTTTTCAGTGAGGTTTACGCTTAGTAGAAGTACAAGGAAAACTGATTTTTATTCTCCACTGATCACACTAGCTCAGACCTGGGCATTATATGGCCCGCGGGTTGGAACCGACCCTCTTGATGATTCTGCCAGGCCCACGAGTTCTCAGAGAAACCACACAATTTTACTTACGAAACTAAAAAACAGTAGACAGACTTTGTTTTGAATTGCTTGAGTACTGTTAGTGTGCTTCTTCCTGTCCCACTTCACATTGATATAAATTGACATGAGTGATGTTTGAAGTAGCGTCACCTGCTGAGGCAGCACGTCTATAATAAGTCAAAGACTGAGTATTTTTTTTGCAGAGGTTGGCGGGAAAGCTGTGTGCTTAGTTTACCTATCACAGAGACATGTTCTGGGCATAGTCTTCACGAACAAGTGATGAAGTAATGCTAATTTTTATTTAGACCAGTGTTATCCATTTTTGCAATTAAAATGTTCTACTGTACAAGAAATACTTTCTGAACTGTAAAGCAAAGTGTGCAACTAGTGTGATATGTATACTGTCTTAAATTGGAATGAAGCTGAATGAAACAGATGTGATAAAATGAAAAAAATCCCCAACAAGTAGTTGAACAGCTATGATATACACAAAAAGAAACCAAAGAATAAAAAGTCAGGAAAGCAAACCAAGACGGAAGAGATGTTGATGGCGCCGTACCTGTAAGGGCTGCGATGGTCTCTGGAAGGGGTTGAGAGCCGATGTCTTCTTCTCTGGTTGTGGTACCACAGGGGGCTCTGGTTTGAAAAATGTGAAAGTCAGACATGAATATGACCTGTCAAATAATAATAACAATCAGATTTTATTTGTCTCATTGTTACATTTGTAGTCCTGAAATGTTTTAATATTGATACTGATTCACTCACGTAAAGGTCCTTTAACTTTGCTTTGAAAGATGCTCTAATTATACAATTCATTTCAAAGCAGAGTGCATAAATAGCACATTTACATCTTCAGTTTGTTGGTACAGCAGTACAAATAGTACAAAAACACCCTTTAAATCTAACTAATGTTCTGTTGTAGAGCTCACTCTGTCATTTGGATCTGATGCAAAGTGGCCAGTAACAAAAACTCTTGAATATTACATGCAGCCACTCAGTTTTAAATATATTTTTTTCCCCCCCTCGGGGACACAAAAATGCCACAGCGGTCTAGAAATGAACGCTCTGAAGTAACTCGCCATTTAGCAATGACAGGAGTATTGGCAGCAGTTTCCCCTCCATATTTAGTTTGGCTGGACACATGCCAGTGTTTTGGAGCAATCAGTGTATGTGAGTGTGCGGTTCTGCTTTATCTCTAAAGCTCTGGAGCACATCAGGTAATGTTACCGACAGTCTTCTCAGCTGACAGCGCTAAGTGGGTCAAAAAGCTGTATCTTAGGAACTGAAACTCAATCAGTTTCTCACTGCTAAAAATGTGAAAACACCTTCATCAATACAAAGTAAAACACTCCTAAACTTTGAAATGACCTGTCTGGTGGTTGTGCTTTCTAACAATTTACTATACAAGTCTATTATTGTAAGTGTTATTCAACAGCTGTCTGGGTGTTTTTTAAGGTCATGGGATTCTTCTTGTGAGGCCTCGTATCAAACCCACCTTTTCTCTGCAGAGTCTTGGCAGTCAGTTTCTTGGCCAGCTTCATAAAATGACTGTCCTCTCCGATCTTCTCCTCATCTGCGTCCAAATCTTCCCCTTTCTTGGCTTTCTCTTCAGACTGTGAGAAGAGACACAGACAGGAATGAAGACTAAACAACAACACCCCCGCACAGAGGAGGGGGATGGCTCAACCAAATATGTCTTGAATGCACACACACGTTTAGCTTTTCTTAGCATGCTTACAGGGTTTAACTCGCTTTTAAGACTGCACTGACTTTACAAAAAGTTGAATTTTAAATCAGTCAGTACAACAAATGTGTTTTTGTTACTGCCTCCTCAGTATTGTCTCTGTGTAAGGAGTTCAGAACACACATGTTCAAACCCTTCAATATACCTGTTCTCTGAGCCACTGCTCTCTCTCTAGTCTTGCTTTCCTCCTCTGGACCTCAGACGGGTCCACATCATCATCTTCCTCCTCCTCTTCCTCACCCCCTGCTCTCGTCCCGTCCATGTTGAAACCATCATCTGGAGGACAAATTCAAAAAGAAAGCCTGAATGCCTTGTTGGAGCAACTCTGAAGTTTAGTTTAGTTTGTAAAATCTAAACAGAAGATTAAAAACACTTTTAGATTGTTGAATATTTTTCCATATTTCTAGTTACGTTTATGTATAAATTACCAGTTCCACAAGATTTTAAGCTAATAGCTTGATGGCTTTTAGTTTTGTGATTAACAATAACTATTTATTGTGGCAAGCTGCTGAGTACAATTGTCCTGGAATGGATAAATAAAGATGAACTGAATTACACTGAAATACTACCTATATGTCAAACTTTAAATAAATAGCTATGAAGGTGAATCCAGGTTTGTCAGACACACTCTGGTGATGTCTTCTTTAAACTATTGTCTGAAATCCCACCACCATTCGAAAATAAATGGTAGTATGTGGTATTATGGATGGTTATTCCCTCATCCTGTGAACTCACCAATATTTTTCCAACGGAAGCGACGAGCTCGTCCCGGGCCATCGGAGTGCAGGTCGCCGTCAGCGAGGTAACGCTCCTGGTAGAGCCTCAGACGACGCTTGTCGTCATCCATTATCTGTTTCCTGTAGGAACAAGGAAGAAGTGAGCATGGCTCACAGACCCCCGCTCACCCTGCTCTGTCAACCATCATACCAACTGTGAAGTTCCTAAGATAAATAGTTTGAGTTCTGCTCCAGATATGGAATAGAGATTGAAAATAATCACTTTTTTTGAGAGAAAATTAAAATAAAAAAAAAAAAACTTTCTAGCACCACGCTGGAATTCTAACCTCAATACTTTGCCCTAGAAAATCTGTTTTTGGCCAACAATAAGAAAAGATTTGGTCACCCTGGACTTCTATCCCCCAAAAGGCACAAGTACACCACTCTGTCAACCGTCATACCAAATTTGAAGTTCCTAAGTTAAGTAGTTTCCAAGTTCTGCTCTGGAAACGACAACATGTGGAAGGACAGAAGGACACACAAAGTGCTCTAGACCCCCGACTACGTTGTCGTGGGGGTATAACAACGCCGGCTTTGACTGAAGCCACAGCAGAGCAAACTCTCTGCACGCTGTACAGTAACTAGTTTAAGCTTGGGACTCACATGTGGATCTTGTTGACCTGGTCCTGCAGCTCTTCATCAGATGGAAGCTCCTCGAGAAGCTCCTCTTCCTCGTATTCGCTCCCTCTGTCTCCGTCCTCATCGTCGCTGCCCACGTCACTGCCAGACAGCTCAGCCTCTGACTCCAGGTAGTCGGCCAAACGTCTGTGAGCAGACACAGGACGCAAGAATGCAATTAGACTGATTATGTCAAACACCAAGACAAGACAATAAAAGATAAACTACATCCATCGATTTGATTCTACACTTACATTTTCTTCTTCTTCTTCTTAACCTGTTGTGATGCGAAGACACCCTGCATCTCCTCGTCCTCTATGTCATCACCTTCATCCTCGTCAGCATCTGCCTCATCAGCATCTGCCTCATCCTCCTCCTCCTCCTATAAACCCACAATTCACTTGTCATTTAAAAGACGTACAGTACGTCCCACATGTTATTTGTACTTGAAGTGGAACTTTTGTGGCTAAAAACGTAACAGAGACCATCATACCTCCTCACTGTGACTTTCTACATCTGACAGAAGCCGGAACTCACAGTCCTCCTCCTCTTGCTCCTCCTCCTCCTGCTGCTGCTGCTCCTCCTCCTCTGGCTTCTTTTTGCTTTATGCAGAGAAATCAATATGAGAATCTTACCTTGCACATTCATATTCCCTAAATCCTTTATTAAAAGGGACTGAATTAATGCATGAAAAAAGAGGAAATAGGGAGACAAGGAGACCAGTTTTGTAAATAGTCAGAAAGTAATCAACATTTCCATCAATATTTTTTCCAAAAAAAACCATTTTGATTATTTCAGATGTTTAACCGTACCTGTCTTGTGCTGGCGAAGCTGTATGAGCAGAACCTATGATAGGAAGCAAAGGAGACAAATCTAAATGTTCTGTCATGGCATGGAAAACAAATTAAAACCGCAAAATTTACATTGGTCAGAAGGGAAAAAAATTAATCAAAGGACATATGGAAAACCACAAACCCACCCTTACCTGGACTAGGAAACTTCCCTGAGCACAGCCCAAGCAGCTGATCCATGGTGTTATCAGATTCTTCCTCCTGTCCTCTCTCCTCACCCTTGTCCGTTTCCTTCGGCTCTTCTCCCGCCTGTGTTGGTGGAAACGCTCCAGAGCACAACCCGAGCAGCTCGTCCTCCTGTGATGCTCCGAGGCCTCCTGCCCCGCCGGAGCCGCGCTCCGCGGTCCCAAACACACCTGAGCACAGCCCCAGCAGCTCCCCCATGTTGGCATCCATCGCGTTCTCGTCCAGGCTGTCCAGGATCAACTGTCTCTTGTGGGAGCGAGGCGCACCGGGCCGCGGCCCCACGTTAAGGAAGCCATCGGCGTCCAGTAACTGGGAGTGGGCATCGTCCTCCAGGGAGAAGCGACCTTGGGAGTCTCCTCCCAGACCAGGCCCAGAAGCTGCTCTGCCCAGGGGCCCAGAATCTGCTCCTGGGGACGGAGGTGCATACAAGTCCTGGGAGTCCTCAACAGGGAGGCAGAGAGAGGGCTCAGACAGTTTGCCTGAACTCTGATGGATGGGAAAAAAAAAAAAAAAGATGACAAATTAAAGCAGCAAACAGCAGAATATATACATGCTGATATAATTTTCTTTGTCTTTGTTTTGTAGTCAGTCTAAAATGTAATGTAACCAATGTAATCCAGTTTATCTTGCATTGGAGGCTTGAGAGAGGTCTTTGTATAAATGTATAGCTTCTTACCATTCCTGCAGTTTACTTTTAATTAATGTAAATGTGAGCATATGTAGGTTTAAGTGTGGTTGTACATTTCTACATGAATGCTTAAAGCTCACACTGCAAGCATCAGAAATCAACCTGGATTTATTGTTCAGATCAGATTTTTTTTGTTTGGCTGTTCATATTATTTCTTAAATGTGACCAATATCAGATTCCAGCGTGCACTGGTCACGGTCCTGAAATGTTTAATCTAATAATAGTGACAATTTTCTTCTGTATGGAGGTGTGTGGATGCAGAGGCATGGTGGTGAGTGGTGGGTTTGTGACATAAATGACCACATATGAAACTGGCCCAAATAAAAAAAATGCGATTTGTGGTGTTGAAAAAACAGATGTGGTTCACATATATGCAAAAAAAAACCTCTCGTCACTCTTGCCTGCAGTCTGAGTATAGCCTTTGAGTACATACGTGTCTTTGTGTTTTTTTAATTAACACACATAAATAAATAAAACAATGACAAATTATCCATATTAGTGGATTTTTCTGTGTGCCACATCAATATGATCAAACTGAAGCACATTTGTTTAACCCTGTGCAGGTTTAGAAGAATACAACCGCTGATGATGTCATTTTTTTGGTGCTCTTAATTAAAACAGACATTTTTCTCTTACCTTGGAGGCCGAGCCGAGGAAGCTGGGCCTGAAGAGGCAGGGGGACGGGGATCGGAAAATGGAGGAGTTGGAGATATTTCTCCCTGCGGAGCGCTGGTGACCGACGGGCTGGTAGGAAGTTATCATGGATGCTGCGAGCTCAAAGCTGCTGTTGTGGCTGTTGTCCTTCACCAGGGACAGAGAGTCGTCCTCTTCTGAAGACGACAGGGACGAGAGTGAGAAAAGAATGGCCACATTTTGCAAAAACTATCCTGCCAAATAGGTGAATAAGTGGAATGAGAAATCAAAAACAGTTAGCTCTACATTTAAAGCATTTTCTCTCATTAAAAGCTAGTGATAACTATATATTAGTCTATAAAAGGTCTTTGACTCTACCCACCCATCTTATTGCTGCTGCTGTCCTGTCCAGAAGGACCAGATCTTCTAACACCATCACTAAAAAGGAGTAGAGTGCATATGAGCTTTACTACATAAAATATATACAAATATGAAAGTACAAGCATCATAATTCCAGATGTTTTTAGTGGCTGAGACATGCTAATATGCAGCTATTTTATGTATTTTACAAGCCGTTTTTTGCTAAATAGGACATCAGGTGTGAGACCCACGTTTTCTCAGTTAATTTAAGGCAGTTTTATTATTATTATTATTATTATTTTTTTAATTTATTTATTATTAGTATTATTATTTAAAAAGGTGCATGATCTAGAGTCACTTACAAAGTTAAAAACATAAAGACTCACAGACACAACCAGGAACTCCAAACACACTTACCCGGTCCGAGAGCAGGAGTTGCCGGGGAACAGCATGAGTGTGCCATCTGTATTAATCAGGTCAGAGGGGCCATTCAGCGCCACAGGAGAAGGACTCCTGATACTCTGGGCCACACTGCCCTCCTCATCTTCATGCTCCTTCTCTTCTTCCTCACCATCATCACCTCCCAGTAAGTCATCTACATTCTGGTAAAATAGAAGATCAGGTATGATGCAAGCACAAAAGGGATAAATGCATAAAACATGTATAAAGCAATTTCCAAGCAGCGAAAAACAAACATCCTCTTACCTCTTCTTCCTCAGACTCGTCGGTCATCTCTTCCTCCTCCTCTTCCTCGTCGCCACACTCTTCGTTGTCGAGGCGATTCAACTCAGCCTTGCGTGCCCTCTCCTCCTGCCTCCTTTGGGCCATGGCGAGCTGCAGGCGCTGCTTCAGAGTCAGCAGCTTCTCTCCTATGAAAAGACAGGACAGAGGAAGATGTTCGTTGAGGTTGCTAGAAGGAGGTCAACAATCTGGTCTCCAAGTCTGAAATACACCTGTCAAACTGATTTTCCAGAACCCCTAGCCTCTATGTGCACATCACATGCGTATCCAAACCTGGTTTAGTTGCCACAGGCTCCTCTGTTCCCTCTTTAACAGTAACGGTGACGAACTCGGAGTGCAGTTCTTCCTGGCCAGATGGAGCGGCGTCTTTACGGACGATGTTGAGCTGCATCGTTCGCTCTCCATGAGGGCGTGCAGGTGCCTTGACGTGACGAAGGTAGCGCTCCTTCAGGGCCTCCACGCCTAGTTGAAGAAGAGAGGGGAATATAAGATCTAAATGTGATAGAAGAAGGGTTTTATTCTGATTTATCACTCTTAAAATTGGATTCAAAAATCCTTAAAGAATCAGCACTTACCAGGGTTGAGCCGAGGGGGCTCAAGCTGAACAAAGGCTCCGTCATCTGGACACAATTTAGAGACAGGTGGGGGGTCCAGTCCAAGCATCTTCAGCCTGGCCAATTTGTCCTTCTTGGGTTTGGTGGGTTGCTGTGCTGAAGGCTCTGCTGCAGCTGGATCAGCGCTCCCACACTGAGTGGCAAATGGCTCAGATACAAGCTCTTTTTGCAGGGCTACTGCGGTCTGGCTTTGTTCTAAGGGTGCAGAAGACGTTTCCCCTTCAAAATCAGAAGCCGGTCTCACCGCTCCATCTGTTGTGGACTCCTGCAGACTCTCAGAGAGGTAAAGCATCGGTCCAGATTCCTGGTCGGGATCTAGACTTGCCTGGCTGAGGCTCTCCTGCTGCGGGGACGAGGTGGCGGCAGGTTGAGATATGGGCGGGATCTGAGTGGCCGACAGCTCTAGAGAGGGAGACGAGTCCTGCTCTGTGGAAGACTGAAGGGGATCACTAGCTGGGTTGGTGGGGGGAGGAGGAGGAGGAGGAGGAGGAGGAGCTGACGGTGTCTCCAACATCATGGCCGAATACTTTGTGGATCTAAGAATGAGATTATCAAATACAGTAGGGTTACAACAACAGCCTTGGAATTTTTGGACTGAATGTTGATTATGTGTGTATGACAGAAATAAATGCAAAACTTGAAGTTAAAATAATTAAATGAAATTAAACTTGTCCAACAATTAAATGGCGACTTTGGCAGGTAAATAAAAAATAAGGTAAAAGTACTCGGTAATAGTACACTCGGAAAAACAGGTTCTGTCACATTTTCAGAGTTTTGGCATTGACTTGGTAGTGATGTATCAGTTCTCATGGCATCCCTATAGCATGTGTGTGTTATTGGTTAAGCTTGTTTTTACTTCAACAATGCCATGGCAGGACCCTCTGGCCTGGCTCTCTTCTTAAAGAACTGGTCGATGGTCTTGGGCTCAGGGACGTGGTACGGCAGGCCAAGTGCAGACTCTACAACGACAGAAGAACATATCAAAGATGTCATCTCAGTAGCACAGAAGAGAAGTTTTTTCTCTTTCAGTCTGAACCACACATTTCAAATTTTGAGTAATTATCAGAAACAGATAACTCTTTGCCGCAATAGATAAACTGACCTCTGACCAGCCTCTGAGACTCACTGTGGAGCTGCTTCATCGCCTCTTTGCTGGCACGAGCAGCTTTCCTCTCCTGCAAACATCACATACGTTGAGAATGAAATCACTTTTCCTGTGTATTTTGTATTCATTTTACAGCTTTTAGAATAAATTCAAGCATTGTAGGCACTCCATACCACACGCTGGGGTTTCTCTGGTGCGTCTTCATCTTCCTCATCCAGGAGAGGATCCTGCAATGATGTTTGACACTGATTACACACAAAGGCCTGTCTAGACAGCAGGTCTTTTCACCAAAATGTCATTAACACTTTATGTGTACATACACATTATGTGTATCAATCAGATGAGTAGTGATTACAACAAAAAGCAAGTGTTGAAATTCCTCCTCCCCTCAAATTCTTTGATTCTTATTTTTAAAAAAACGTAATGAACGATTCCAACAGTGATATTTTTATTATACCTTGTGCTTTTTCATCTTTTGCTTGACAGCAGATCGGATTGCATCAAGAGACTCTTCCTCCTCTTCTTCATCGTCCAGACCGGTGTCAAACAGGTCTGTGTCGCCCAGCGGACATCCGCTGTCATTCAGAGCCCGAGGGAGAGGCGCATTCTGGGGAAATTAGTGCAAAATTGTCTTTAAATTATACAGCATAACCCATGTCAATGATTCTTATTCTATAACAATCAGTTGATTCTGCTTCTAACTGGTTTAGCATTTCATTTTATTTCCAAAATGTGATACTTTGTGTAAATTTTATCTACTGAATTTGATAATTTAGGTTCTCCAGTACAATTTTACACACATATTACCATTCACATAAAGATTATTCCGAATGGATACAAACATTAGAATGGGAAATATGTATATTGAGTGAAATGTATAGAAATATGAAGTTTACATACAACACAAGTTTTATGTGCAGCTTCCTAACCTATCATGATATAGAAGTGTTTTTGCAACACATTTCCAGACTTGAATCTCAGCATAAGTAGAAAAAGGCCAAGCTTCACTGACCTCTTTCCTTTCAGAGAACCTCTCCTTCTTCTTCAGTTTCTCAACCGCTTTGCTGCGCTTCTCCTTTTTCTCTCGGTGCCTCTGGCTCTTCTCTCTCTTCTTCAGTTCCTTCGTCGATTTTGCTTCCTTCCTCCTCTCCTCCTGTTGCTCCTCCACTTCTCCACATTTATCCTGCTCAGGCTCACTGTCGTCACTGTCAACGGGAGCACGACTTATCCTCGTGCTCTTCTGCACCCCCCTCTCTTTCCTCTCCTCTGCCTCTCCGGTCTCCATCTCGTCTCCGCTGGAAGCAGATAAGACCAGTGCTTCGGCCATGTGCAAACTATTCTCCGCGGCTACCTCTTCTTCCTCGCTGTCACTGTCTCTAATGGCATTACGATGAGGCTTTCTGTGAACAGTGATGTCTTCGTCGTCATCAGAATCTGAAAAAAAAAAAAAAAGATTTAGAAACAGTCAAATACATATGCACACATAAAGTGGCACTACAACAAAAATAATCTTTCACCTTGTTTGAAATTGGGTCTGTTGTTTGTGTGATGTATTGCGTGAGCATGTTATTTCTGTTTGCTCCAGTATTACGCAATGATTGATAGACAGTCTCACTCCATCCTTATTTTTTTGTTTTCAAAATGTACTTAAGTAAATGTGATTCCTTCTTTTGTTTTCACATGTATTTGTTCACACCTTTAGAGAATTTGCACATGCAGATGTGTCTTTAGGAGAGCATTGTAGATCACTGGATGCACATTAACATAAATGGATCCCTCATTTACACAGTGTCTCCTGCCCTGCCTCAAACTGGATTATCATCCATTGTTGTTACTTCACCTGGAAGCTCTTCTCTTTTGTTATCCGTCTCCATGACCATCTCTTCTGCCGGAGAGCCCATCCCGCTGTCTGAATCACTCTCAGTCGCTGTATGGGCCACAGCCGGGAGCTCTTCAACCTGAGTACAACATAAAACAGATTTCACCCATCATGAAGAGCGTTTTCTGTAGTAGAGGGGAACTGCAGTCTGTTTGGGCTGATGTCTGTTTACATGAGAAGAAGAAGAAGAAGAAGATCTACCTTTATTAGTCCCACATTGGGGAAATTAATTTACACTCTGTTAAACTCGTACATGGTACATGGTACATGCAGACCTGAAACACACATACATGCATTAATGGAGAGATGTCAGAGTGAGGGGGCTGCTCCTGACAAGCGCCCCGAGCAGTTGGGGGTTTGGTGCCTTGCTCAGGGGCACCTCGGCAGTGCCCAAGAGGTAAACTGGCACCTCTCCAGCTACCAGTTCACACTCAGTTTTTGGTCCATGTCGGGACTTGAACCGGTGACCCTCCGGTTCCCAAGCCAACTCCCTACAGACTGAGCTACTGCTAAACAAAACATTCAGTGTAATACAGCCTTAATCTAAAGCAACACAATGCCATACTTTACTGTTAACTGTGACAATATCTTAACGAAATCCAAAAGGTACTAGGTATTAATGTCATGGTTAAAGTGGCAGACTGCAACCGCTGATAGTTGTCCAACTCACTGCATGACCTTTTCTAGGATACCAGTTATTGCATGTCAGTATTTGTCCAAAAAGCACACAATTTCTTTAGTTTTCCTAGTTAACATAAAGCATGCCACGCCATTGTGTGACTTTCAGCAGCCAAATGGATGTTAAATTACATGAGTGGCGCCTTGCAACAAACCAAACAATGAGCACCCAGGTTAGCTAGCTAGCGACATTGATCCCTTTTAATTAACTTAGTCAATGTTAAATGTACCATGCATTAATAAAACGTTACGGGCACAAGTGATTGGTTTCCGTGGCAATCCTAAAGATTACAATTTACTTAAATACACGATTTAAACAGTGATGAACAAAGTAAAACACCCAAATAGGGTACAGTTCATCGATGTGACCAGGCCAAAACTACAACCACCATCCCAGCTAAACCTAACCGAGCGAGCTAGCTAAGCGGCTAACGCTATCTATATCTACGAGTAGCAAATTTCGTTTCTTTCTGGAATGCTTTTGATCTTGCAAGTCTTTTTCTAATTACTCATAACTAATGTCAGTCTAATCCTTTTATACAGATGTGAAAAACAGCGACTGAAACCACTTCCTCACCTGAAGTTGAGAAACGACCAGGCTCATCTTTGTCCGCCTAGTTTGCTCTTTAGTAAAATAAACCAGCGGAGACACCGCTTCGTTGAACCTCGGCAGCCACAACAGACGTCAAAGAGCAAATGCCTGCGAGACAAAGGCTACTTTTTACTTTTAAAGCACATTTAGAGAGCGTTTAGACGGGCCGTTTCTCTTCCTCCCGCCTGTTCCCCACTCACCGAATGGAAATTTTGATCTTTCGCGCGCCGTGACAGCTGGCCCGCAGTTTTTCAACATCGAGGTGTCAATCGCCCCGTTCTCGCAATTCTATTGGTCTACTTGGGATTTTTTTTGTATCCGCCCAGTGTGACGACACAGTTTTTTGAGTGCTGAATTATACAACGGGACTGCTCGGGCGGGCGGGGTTCAGGGGGGGAAAGAGTGAAAATTAAACCAAAATATTACCATTAAAAATGATCAGTATGGTGCAAAATGTAATGACATGTTTAGTGAACAGTGCATAGGAATAGTGCGTTTCTCTCCCTGGTGTATGTTAATATATAATACATTATCCATGTGCATTATCCCTTATAAAATATACATAGATTTTTTTTAATTTAAATAGCTATTAATATGGGAATAAACCACACTGTTTTGTAGAGAATCAGGGATGCACCATTAATGAACTTACCTGTTGATAAGGATACTTACCTTTAGTTTAATGTTCAGTGTGAAGGGTTGAAAGTGTAAAGGCCACTAGATCAGGGGTGTCAAAGCCAATTTCAGCCACTTCAGCATTATGGTTTCCCTCAAAGGGTTGGTTGCAACTGTAAGTCTATGTAAATATACCTACTCTTAATTAGTTTTAGTAATAATGTATTTAATAACTAGCTCTGAAAGCAGAAATCTAGGAAAAAATAATTGCAAGCAGAAATATTGTACAATTTATTAAAAATAGTTCAGTAACAAAAACACATAAATATATATGCATGCATGTAGAAACAAAAATATTGTATGTGGGCACACACACTCACACTTTCTATGTGTTATTATAACATAGATCCCATGAATTTATGAGATTAAGAAACCTTCATCATTACTCATCCATCAAAGTTCAAAATAATTTTCAAATGAACAATAAAGTTTTTTTTTTTTTTTTTTTTTAACCATCACACAAATATTATTAAACAATGTATTACATTAAGTTTGTGGTTGAGAGGGGCACAACTATAGTACAACAAATAAATGTGCTCTGAACTTCCAGGTCACATAAAATGAGGTGCCGGGCTGAATTTGGCCCGAAGGCCTTAAGTTTGATACATGTGTACTAGATAGCTACCTTGTCAACAGTAAGACCTGCATGTTTTTTTTCCCCTTGCTTTCAATTTGAAATCCATAAAACTGTTTTATCGACAAATTTGAAGATTCCAAAATAAGAATAGCCTACTGTATATTATTAGATCTATGCATTTACAGTTTTGCTTCCCAATAGATTAACACATCATGTACATTGTGCATGTTATCTGCATCTTGCATCAAAGTGAAATACTGATATGATATTTATATATATATGGGCACTCTCTTTACTCTAGGGCTCGGCCATAATGCAAAAAACTGTCCAAACTGTCATTTATTCATAAGCTTTATTTCTCATGGTGTTGTTTAGGGAACTGGTGTGTATTTACTTTACACTTTATAATACATCAGTGCGGTACAGCAAATTACGCATGCGCACAGTGGGCTGCACGGCTCCTAACTGGCGCATGCGCACTTACAAATCCCCAGAAGCAGCAGCAGCGGCGGTAGCTCAGGTCAGTTAGTTCAGTCAGCAGTCATCCACGCATCTATATTCCCTTTTCTTAAATTAGCCACTTTAAGCTTCGCGATACCGCCCCCAATTTCAGCGTCGGTACGGAGCCGCCAGGCCGGGACAGAGACGGAGAGAGAGGCCTCGGCCATGGAAGCGCTCGGACCCGGTAAGAAATTTAAGAAAAATAGGAAAAGCGAGCAGCCGAGAGGGCGAGCCGTGTGTGGGGCGCTGTGCGCAAATGCGTCGCATCACTGGGGGCCGCGGCTGCAGCGAGGCCTCCGAGCTGTGACGGGAAAACAAACCGAGGCCCACTCCGTGTGTGTGTGTGTGTGTGACTTTATTTACACCGAGCGGGAGCCACGTTTAGTGTCCGTACGAGGAGAGTCGGTGTTTAAATACGGTTAGCCAGTAATGTCTGCGCGGTTTTATTTATCTGAAGCTCGCGCTGCTCGTCGTGTCGGGGCTGGCATTGTGTGAGTGGGGATTTAACTAGGACCTTCCTTCCTTCCTTCCTTCCTTCCGCGTCGTGGTGTGTTTACGTTGTTTGTTCACGATGTGTTTCTCTTTGACCACATAATACCACCTCATTACCACAACGACACCACACAATATCGTCGAAATGGGTTAAAAAATCCTACCCGTGTCAAATATTTCCTGTTAAACCATGTAAATTTGTACCAACGCCATCAGGAACAGTGCGTCTCTTCGGGCTGCACTCCGTCCAAGATCACAGCGATGGCTGGAAAACAAAATAAACGTCAATAAAACACATGTTACGGGCGTTAAATGGGCAGACGTGCGTGTTTTTGACAATAATTTACTGGTTTTATGCGAGGGCTGTCATTGGTTCACCCGCCATGCGTCTGTGCGAGCTCAGCAGGGATGGATGGCGCTTTTATCGATCTGATCAGCGGGCCAGCTCCATATTATTCTGCTATATGATAACAAAGGCACTTAGTTTGCAGCGATGCAGTGATCTAATGATAAAGCTTGCGGACAGAAATCAGACACGTACCTGTACATCCAGCGACACAATGCATTTTTACTGGCAAAATGTGTCTTTACCTCCATTAACTCTACATGGACAAACTATTCATCATTTTGATTGTGAAATGCGCCTTTATATGCACGAGAAATTGAGAGCAGCTTGCAGATAATATACTCTTTTTTTAACCACAGTGAAGAAATAGTTTTTTTTTTTTGTTGCATGGTCACACATGCAAATAGAGGAAAGGTGGTGGCATTAAGAAAACCCAGATGCATTATTTAAGTAGTCGATTTGCTTAAGTAAATGTTAAACAGATGCATGGTGCTGTGTTAGTATCCAGAGGTGTGTTTGGAGACAACTATATTGTACAATCATCCACAGGTGTGTGAGCCACTTATAATCAGTGCAAGCCATCGAATTCTTATCTTCGATAACAGCAGCTGCTTTATTGCAAAACTCACCTGGTGCTTCAAGGATTTCCATAAGCCAGCTCCATTTCTCAGAGAGGACTAGTATCTAATGGTTGTTTACCTTTCAAAGTGGAGTGTCTATGTAAGTTTACTATTGCAGACCTCATTTACTCACATTAATAATGATAAATAGGGATGCAGTTGAACGGTTGTGGTGTCCAGAGGCAATGTCAGACCTTTTTACGCTCGTGTTGGCCTACATAAAGATGCATCTTTTTAAGAGTCTTAATAAGAGTTGATGTGCTTTTTAAAATGCATAACTTATTCAACAGTTGTTTTAAGTGATGTATGCATTGGCAAGCTCAGTTTCAATTCTGCAATCATCGACAAACTGCCAATATTAGCCAACCCTGCATAGATCGCGCCACTTGAGAATTTAGTGTTCAAATTGCAGATTATGATTTGGATAGTCAGCCTCCTCTGGTTCAGTCGTAGGGGGATTTCTTCAGAAGCATTTCAGGCCTTTGCTCCTGTAGCTGCGTTTCCATTCACTTGTCAAGCAAAAGGGAACTTCACAAAAAAAATGCAAATTAGGTGTGTTGGGAGCAACTAAACTCGGCCACAGCGTAGTTTGGACAGAAGTTGGCTCGACAGGTGACGCATGGCTGTAATCAGCTAGTAAACAGAGTAGAAGAAGTAGAGGTAGTGAACCGGTAACAAAACGTCTACTTGGCCATCGAACCATCTACGAGAGAAAAATGGACAGAGGTCTTCAGGAACTTGTTTCAATTGGCCAAGTTTTACTGGTCGGGTAAATCGCAAATTTCTTCACAATAAGCTATTATGTTTATTATTTGCTGGTATCATAAAGTCTGCCACGATATGATTTAGATTTGATTCAATTCAGAGGCTTGTAATCGATATGACACAATATTATAACACAGTTACTTCTATATCAACTGACAAACAAAACTAAAACTTTATTTGACAAATTTATTATTGGGCACCTCCAGACATTTAAATTTCTTTCGTAATAAAGATAATAAAAATAGACATCCTGCTGTCTACAATAAAGTACCACATTTGTTATGTCTAAGCACTGTTTGAATGTTTAGGAAGTAGGTGCACATTGATGATATTGGATTATTGATCATTGAATAGATGTCCATGTCGAGGTATCGTTACACCCCTAGTATTGACCATGTTTCATGCCGTCTGGTGACAAAGACAAGTATTCGCATGTTATGGGACTATCCGAGAAGAGGCTGACAGAGGAAACGGCTCATCCCTCATGTGAGTTAAATGTTCGCTACGTCAGAATTTATTCAGCAAAAGTGTTTCAGGTGTAAAACAAACAAGCGTAAAAACTTTTTTGCAGTTGAGGAAGTTTTATCAAATTTTGCCCTTTCCATAAAGCTTTCCAGATGCTGTACTTCACAATGTGCATAAAATATGTGAATGGAAACACTGCTAGTGTGGCTCAGAGTCTTTAGGCGGGGCCTGTGTGTAATGATGTGATGTGGGCCTGCCTGGGGTGTCTTCACAAAGTAGCTCCTTTAATTTGTTCTTATTGTTTAGGTGCAGCTGTTGAAATGGTGTTCAGAAACAAACTGAAGTGCTCGACACAAATGCATAGATTGTCACAGGAAAGACGCAAATAGAGGCAGACAGACAACAGTTCACCGGAGGTGGTGTGAATTGAGGCAGAGATAAGCCCGTTCAAGTTGAAAATGTTATAAGTTGAGCAAGAAATTCATAATTATGATGAAATATGACTCTTGCATGCAGGGACGGGTGCAAAATGGCAAAAAGCCTGGAGGAAAATAAATGACGACAACTCCTGGTAAAATGTGGGAATGTTTGATGATCACAGCATGAGCTATCATGCATAGGCTGGATATGTGTGTAATTTCAGCAGCTGTGGAGAAATGCATCCATTGGCTGTATGTAAATAAGAATGAATGTTGCTTAGCTGATCTGATCTAAACTCGACAGTTAAAGTCAAAATCAGTTGCTCCTGAAGCAGCAGCTAAGAATGGCAGATATAGAGATCCTTCTTGTGAATGGTGGTTCTGAGTAGCTCTGCTTTCTCCACAGTCCAGTGTAGTACCTTTTTAATCCAGGTGATTTGTAGGTGTGGGCGTCAGCGCGCTCCCCGCTCAGTGCTGTTAGTCTCTGACTCATCACCAGGCCAAGCCATCATCCTCATGCTTAGCTTAAGCCCAGCTGTCTCTCTGCTTGATCACACTGTGGTTACCAGGGACACGCACAGCATTACTGGGCTCTACGGTGCACAAGGAGTAAACCCCTCTCATCAAATGTGAACACAGTCTCATGTTTTTTTTTTTTTTTAACATTACATCAGTGAAGGGGAGCGTGGTTGGACAGGCAGGCGATAATCTTTGTACCGTGTTGTGTTGTTCCTCGAAGATGCTGGTGGTCAATTTGGGTCCAAGCTGAAAGACGCACTCCGACTACATAAGGAGCAGAAAGACTCGTTTGGCTGCGGTGCATCTGTCATTTTCTGCGCCAAGAAAACACTTCCTCTGTGACTCAAAGTAGCTGCAGCGCTTTCTCACTTGGAGCAGAAGCATAAAATTATGCAGGAAGCTTGATGAGTAGTTTAAATTGAGGACTAAATGCCACTTTTGGACAAGTCTGTAGGGTCTCTTTATGTCTTATCTAGCTCTGTTTAGAATTTTTTATTGAAAAGTTATTCTGGAAAGGATTCACATACTTGTTCATATTAACTCTGTGGTTCAATAATGCACGACATGGCTGCTAAAGTATAGAACACACATGGCGTAAAAAAAAATATACATTTTTATCATCAAAATAGGCTCGTGACACAAAGAAGGGTGTAGTCAGAAAAGAGAGGGAGTCTTCTAGATGGACAAAATGTTCTGCATATTTGTAGCTTTAATCTAATTTCTGATTAAGCAGCACGCTGTAATGTTGGATGGCCTGGGCGGTCATGTGATGCTTCTCCTGATTTTTTTCATATTAGATGCTCTTGGTGAATATTTTATGTCTGCTTGTGTGTGTGCCCATCCTTCCCCCCCAAGACAGTTTGGTGCACTAAAATATTGTCTGTTACGTGAATGTAGGCCAAGTTCTGTTGTTCCTCATACAGTACAAAATACTGAAGTGACCCATCATTTACCCCAAGATTTACTCTAGTTCCTTTTATGCATACAACATACCCATGCTCGCTTGTTGATTCTTGTTGTTTCCGTATTTTATCCATTAGAGTTATCAGATATTTACAGGTACGTATGTGAAATTTGACCTCTGCATTTAACCCTTCCGAGAGCACCCGGTCATTTAGTTAGAGCTGAAAATATCAATTGATTTATCGATACAGAAAAATAATATTTCAAGCAAAATAGTGATTTCAGCTTCTCACGTGAGAGGATCTGGGACTTTTCTTTGTCATATAGGATGATAAACAGATTTTTTTTGGACTGTTGGTTGAACAAAACAAGACATTTAAGATGTTACCGTAGGCTTGTAATTGGCAATTTTTTTGCTATTTTTTTGATGCTTCATAGTAGCAGATTAAGGCAAAACTGTAAAATGCTGAATGAAGGAAAACAACAAACCTAAGCAATTCAAATGGTGTTAGAAACAAAGAGCTGAAACAACCAGTCCGTTTATCTACTTGTTGGTTGACAGCAAATTCTGCAATTGTTTTTATTATCAAATTAATAATTTCAGTTAATTTTTTTTTTTTAAAGCAGAGTAGCCAAACTCTTTGTAGCTCCAGCTGCTCAGTTGTGTGTTAATTCATCTTCTGTGATAATAAACACAATATATTTGGACTGTTTGGTCAACCAAACAAGCAATTTGAAGACATCAGTTTGGGCTTAAGGACATTTTAACTGACATTTAATATACGGAACAATGAATCCACTAATCGATAAAGGAAATTAATTGTTAGTTACGGCCATAAACTGATCAGTTTCAACCCCCTCAGTTGTGGTTGGTTGGCATTGGCTGTAGTTAGCGAACGGGTTGTGGAGGAAGGATGAGTTCAGGCATTTTGTGTTCAGACGCGCGCATATCTAAGTGTAGTAGTGTGGCAGCTGAGGAGGCTATATATAGGTACATCTCTGGTTTTGGTGAAAGTGGAAGAGGAAGACCTCAAGCTGTCTGTGCTGCTTGCATACAGTAGTGCATTTATGTAGTACCTCTAAATGCACCCGGTGAGCTGAGAAACATACAAACCCATGTATAGTGTCATATAATTCAATACACAAAAGGTATCTGCGGGTCTTAAGTGTTTCTTCAAAAAAGGCCTTAAATGATAGTAAAAAGTCTTAAATGTAATTGACCCCAGTCTTTTCTCTTGCCTGGCGTAGGCAGTAGTAGTTTGTTACTGATTGCCGGCTTCTTTATAAATAATTCTAGGCCATATTGTCCCCACTGGCTTTTCATCATGCTTTCATACTTTGGATGGTTTGATCTTGAGCTGTAACGATTAGATAATCAATCAATTAGTCAATCGTCACAAAATTCTGATGATCCATTAAGTCTTAAGTTATTTTTTTGGAGCAAAAATGCCAAAACTTCTCTGATGTGTGCTTCACTAATGTGAGGATGTGATGCTTTTATCAGACATTTATATCCTCGTAAGCTCAATGTTTTAGTAATTTGGCTCATTGGTCAAAACATGTTGAGTATTTTGTGACATTTCATGGACTAAACCAATAACTTCCAGAGACTGGAGATTTTATCCTCCATATGAGGGAGCCTGAATGCTCGTATTGTTTGGATAATCGTAGCCTACTGTACATATAACGTTGAATCTGATATGAAAGGCCAGCATACATTCTGTTAAAAACATGAGAGCCCCATAACTCTGTCGAAATGCATTTAGCTGGTCACATTTATAAATTATTTAATGTGTGACTATGTTTTCAATAACACATAAAACAAAGTTGTAATAGTGTATAACTCTTCAACATGACTAGTTTACCTATTAAAGATAATATAAGGTGATGCAGAAATGGCGGTAAAATTAGTCAGGAACGTTCATTGTTACACACATTTGCTCTTTTCATGATCTGTAGATAAAACCTATTGTGTATTGGGTCATTGTTATTTTTAAAAAGTAGGTCTCCAGAAATAAAAGTTTGAGAAACACTGGACTAAATGATTAATCAAACAAGTCAGATTAACCGCTAATGAAAATAATAACTTAAACCGGTATTAAAATGCATCTGTGTGTTATCATAAAGATCTGCAGTAACCCTGAGTGCAGCAGTCCTGCAATATACATTAGCTTTTGAAAGGTCAAACTTGTATGAAAGCTGTATGGTAATTTTTGTGGTCGTAGTTTGCGGTTGTGGTGTTGTATCAAACTGCATTTTATTCAAATACTTTTGTCCTCCTCCATGTACTTACAACCGAAGACAGGATGTTATACAAACACATTTTCCAGCTTGTAAAGCTTTCAGCAGACCCCATGAACGCAACGCACCAAAATGGAGGCCTAAAGGAATGCACTTGAGTTATTATTGAATTGCAATGCTTTAGTGTGCTTGTTATATGTAATGTCGAACTATACACACGGAGCTCCTGGTATGCCTTTTTGTTGCCATCGGTAACAAGGCCAGCAGGACAATGTAGAGTGAATCATCAGATGGTTTTAATCCAAGTCGTGAGAAAGACAAACAAACGTGTGACAAATAGCTTCTTATTGGAGACTGTATCACAATAATAATAATAATAATAGTAACAATAATAATAATAATAATAATAATAATGTAGAAAAGCTGAATGATAATCTAATATATATAATCATGCTAATGGGTTGTTTTTGTATGATGGAGATGGAGGAGGAGGAGGTGGAGGAGTGGGTAGCGGGGAGCAGAGGAGGTGATTTGGGGCCCAGGCTAGATGAGGGCATGTTAGGGAGCGTGTTTTCAGGAAGCGATGGGGAGGGTCCCGATTGTCCGTGCTCTCGCGCTTCACTTGCTAACTGGAGCGTGTGGGTGCATGGAGTTCAGGAGGACCCCCGCAGTCCCTTAGCTGTCAGTTAACAAAAGCTGTAAGCAGGCTCCTACAAACCTCCTTCAATACCACCAACACAATGTTACTTTAACAGCGGTCGTATATATATTTTTTGCCTTACGTCCCAACTAAATTCAGATCTACTGTATGCGTTTCCTCTTTAAGCAGACACTCTTGTATGGCCTTTGTTGACAGCCAGAGCAGGCATCACAGTGCCTACTTCCGCCCATGTTAATGTAAATAAGCGGTGCAATGACTAAAGTGTTCAAGACATTGTGTTCCTCCAATGCCTGCACCTTTTTAATGCTACAATACAAGACTCACAGGTGCCACACCTGTGTTAGGCACCTGTGTACATGCATATACTGTATGTATTGCGTATGTGTGGGTGGCGTGTACTGTGTGTAACGGTAATCCCAGCCACTCCGCCTGGCACCCCCTCCATATGGCCCTGCTGCTGTCTGTCTGAGAGGAGCTCGCTCTTTGTCTCGGCGTGAGGGGTGGGCGCCCTGTGTGTCTGGGTGGAGCTGGGGGCGGGCCGGAGGATAATTGGAGGTCATTGTTTCGCCAACCCCTTGTTGACCCATGTAGGTCAGGGGCCAGAGTTACGGATCAATCAGACCGTGTATGTGTGAGCGCCTCTGTGTCAGCGAGGCCATTTCGGTGCATTCAAGCAGGTGTCACTGATGAGATGGTTTGCAACAAGCTTGGCGTTACGCCGCGCACATTCATCTTTAAATATCTGACGTTTAATGCAAAGATAAGCACTCACGCTTTCACTGTCGCCTCCTTTGTTCACATTCAAGATAAATGCCAAACATGCTTCATTTGAAGCGTAGTTCTTTTGTGGCCAGGAATCCATGCGTTTCTTTCAAGAGTCTGGTAGATTAAGCCTTCACTGAGAGGAGGATGTTGATGAATGTATGAATTCAACATTTAAAATGAAGAAAGTTACTGATGTTCTTGTGCAAAATGGTGAACTCTGGTAATTTACAATGACTTTTTCTCTCTGCTCTCTCCAGGCCCGCCCGCCCCTCCCTCTCTGTTTCAGCCTCCGCGGCGTCCCGGCCTCGGCACAGTGGGGAAACCCATCCGGCTCCTGGCCAACCACTTCCAGGTGCAGATTCCCAAGATTGATGTCTATCACTATGATATCGACATCAAGCCTGAGAAACGGCCTCGGAGGGTCAACAGGTAAATGCTACCGACAGGTTTGAGGAGGTTTTCCTAATTTAAATGATAATTTTGAGATGCTTATCGCATCTGTGGCTTTTATAACTACAAGGAGGAACTTGTCTCCTAGGGGCAAAAATTTTTAGTTACAAATAAATGAGGAAAAATAAGCATTTTATGTTATTGCAGTATGAAAATGTTGTCACTAGTATGCCTGTGTTGTTGGCTCACCATCCCATTGTCCCTTTGTTTTAGGGAAGTGGTGGACACCATGGTGCGGCACTTCAAGATGCAGATCTTCGGAGACCGACAGCCTGGCTACGACGGGAAGAGGAACATGTACACAGCACATCCACTGCCAATTGGGAGAGATAGGGTTGGTATTTCAAACATTTGACCCCCGTGTCATCAGCATGTACACAAAGGCAGCACCCGCTACACAGGCTGAAATGTAGTCATTTGAGGTAACCTGGTACGGTCAGTTTATGTCCACTAAAAGTGCTTGTTTTTCCACTAAAAGGCTCTAATTTGTATTATTATATACAGGATATTACATCATATGTACTTCAGAGAAATGAAATGTATTGCCAACCTTTCACTTTCCATTTGTCATTATGTCATGTGACTTGTTGCTGGAAGGGACAACGGTGGAAATGTGAGTTGGAGAGAAGAGTGCTACGGGACACTGCCGTTAGTTTGTTGTGTTGTACAGAAAGCGTAGCTTAGTGTTATCTCAAATATTTTCAATGTTATGGCTGAATATTTAGCTGATTTCGACAATGTGGATACAATGAAATTTCAGAGCGAGCCTATTCTGAGTGAGACACACTATAGCAAACAGACCAGATCAAATGAAAGGTGAGGAAAATGTTTAATTTCTCTGTAGGGTCCTTTCAATAATGTAGACACTTATGATAATCTAAGCATATCAGTGGCAAAAACAAGCAGTTTTAGTGGACGTAAACTAAAAAATAAGTGTTAAATCTTGTTTGTGTTTGGTTTGTTATACCTGAGAATAAGAGTTTACTTCCAAACAAAACATTTATTCATGAATACAGAGATAAGTACTATATTTTTCACACTATAAGGCACACTTAAAATCGCCCAACTGTTTAGCTCAGACACTGATGATGAAGGATTTGATGGATTTGTAGAAGAGGAATGAACTGAAAAGTGAGTGTATTATTTTGGATTTCATGTGTTACAACTGAAAAATGTTGAGAGTTATTGAGTTATTAAATTAATTGAATAAAGTTTGACATATCTGACCATTTTGTTTCGCTTAATGGGCCTTATAATCCGGTGCGCCTTGTAGTGCAAAAAATATGGTAGTAGTCATGGTGTTTTAGGGTGAAGTTTTTCTAGATTACTTATAGTATAATGAAAAAAACCGCCTCATTTTTGTTTAAACTACTACTGTACTACTCGTATAGTAAATTTACATCAGAATGGAGTTTTCCCTGTTTTTTGCTTCCTGTTTACACCCGTTGACTGTGTAGCTGTGCTAATGTGACACTTTAACATCTGTTGTCATTTCAAAGATAAACCGATTCAAGGATTCATTGTTGCTCTCTTTATTTCAGTCTAATCTCTCTCTGTTACCTCTCTGTTACCTTCAATCCATTTCTCTCTGCTCATCTTTTGATTCTTCCTCTCCCTCTGTGTCCTCATCCTCCTCTCTCTCATCATTAGGTGGATCTGGAGGTGACTCTGCCTGGCGAGGGGAAAGATCAGACGTTCAAGGTGTCTTTGCAGTGGGTGTCTGTGGTCAGCCTCCAGATGCTGCTGGAAGCCCTGTCGGGTCACCTTAACGAGGTCCCCGAAGATTCGGTTCAGGCTCTGGATGTCATCACACGGCATCTGCCTTCCATGAGGTACCGACTCATCACCTCTGTGTCCTCACAAACACACCGCCAACAACTTTTTCACGTCTGCCAACAGACTTACCGCTTTTCATCTTTTATTTGTCTGTATTGTTTAATATCCTGCTGTCATGTGTCTTCCGGATCAAATAATATTACAATCAAATTACATTTTCATAGAATTGATTACCGAACAGCAGCTTTTGTATCACAACACCATAACAACTGAACCTCAGGACTCTGCATCGCTGATTTATTTGTGTCCATCTCTAAATGGATTTTGAAGTTTCCATCGACTTTGATTCGGATATCACAGCACAGTAAAACCCTAAAATGGAGACACTTCTGAATCATGACGAGAAATCAGTTCACTACAGATAATTAACTGCACATTTCCAGACACACTTGACAGATTTGATACTATTCTTTGCTAATTTGCAAACCTCATAAATGTGTCTCTTAATGGTCCTCCAGTGCTTTCATGTCTAACCCGATTCAGAAACTGCATTGTATTTTTGAATTATAGCTATGATTCGTATATGTGTCCATAAGAAATTCTACTTTAACCTGTTGAACCCAAATATTTTTCACAATAAAGAAATCTTAATCTGGCCGATTATTAACAGGAAGTCTTATGGACAGTTGTTTAATGGAGGTGGTTTGGGTCTATGTTGATTGATTTGGTCCATTATTTGTCCTCTGTCTCTGTGTGATCAGGTATACTCCTGTTGGGCGTTCATTTTTCTCCCCTCCGGAGGGCTACTATCATCCTCTGGGTGGAGGCAGGGAGGTGTGGTTTGGTTTCCACCAGTCTGTCCGCCCTGCCATGTGGAACATGATGCTCAACATCGACGGTAAAACCTCAGTGGAGCTGATCAGCCTTAGATTTAAAACTTGCTTTGAGTACATTAAAGGTACAGTGTGGTGGCATCTAGTGGGGTAGTTACAGATTGCAAAACCATGGTAACGCTGTTCGCCTTGCTCAGAGACCATCCTTACTATAATAACACTACTTGGCAACAGAAGTAAGACGACAGCTGGTAGTGGTGTTTTTGTACTCTGCCTTCAGGTAATGAAAAAATGCGAAAGGCGCTCTGGGCTGCAGTAGAAACTGGAGATGCCTCCTTTTAGCCAAGTAGTCAAATATTTGGTCATTTTGATTTTAGCTAAGATTTATTTTTTCGATATATTGGTTTGTATTCTTTTTTCATGCTGAAAGACTGAAAAGAAAGGGCACATAGAGTCAGACAACATAGAGACAGACAACCATTCACGCTCACATTCACACCTACGGGCAATTTAGAGTCATCAATTAGCCCAAACAGCACTGTGGGAGGAAGCCGGAGTACCCGGAGAAAACCCACGCTTGCACGGGGAGAACATGCAAACTCAACACAGAAGAGTCCCAAGCCGGAATCGAACCTGCGACCCTCTTGCTGTGAGGCAACAGCGCTAACCACTGCACCACCGAGCAGCCCTAACCTAACAAAAACACAATTATTAGTTTTAGGTGATTTTACACTAATAGTTGTGAATATTATATTTCATTTCTACTAATAGACCCCCCTAAATGTTGCACACTGTTCCTTTAATTTAAAACCTGATATTTGCTGATATTTGATGTGTGTTAACTGACACATATAAAGAATATTATCATGTCTCAATGATCTACCCAGCAAGACTTAATGTATTTGTATGCACACAAATCTCTGATAATCAGCAGTTGATTGTCAGTTTTATTTCCACTATCAGCTGCTGTAGTCTTGACAAAGGTCCCACTAAATACATCTACTGCCATGATGGAAACTGGGCAGAAAACATGATCTCCTCAAGTAATAGTTACAAGTAAAGACATACTTCAGTGAACACCTGAGTTTAATTCACATCATGAATCTTTATTAAGAACTCGCTTCGCCATGAAAGAAAATCGCCACTATAATTTCCATATTACATCCATATGCACTGATTTCACTTTCACAGTCCAGATAGTGATACCTAGGGTCTGGGTATCGGCTGATAAAGTGTGCCGATCCGATACCAGTGTGAAAGTGAATGGGATCATTATTTTATATGTGAGGCAACATCAGGCTGGACTTAAACACAACTGTCCGAACAAATCAGTACAATTCAGTACGTTCATATCTGTCTATCTTTATTATTGAAATAATTAATTCTACATCATATGGTAAAAAATCTTTTATTAAATTATAATGATTATAATTATTAAACAGTATTACAGTTCAAGTGTAACCCTTTTACAATGCAGCAATAAATTGGTCAAAACTTAAACAGGAAGTAAAATTCCAGTATATAATATGTGTACTTTATAAACATAGAATTAAATTGAATAGATTGCCACCATTGTCACCAATACCTGTGCATCTTTTCCAAACCATACAGCGTTATGGCATCTTGACAGGCCTTTAAACCATATCTATTTCTCAAATTGAGCATCAGAGTTGTATTTCATTGACTCTCCTCCAGCGATGTATTCCCCTTGCTTTTGTTTGTTAAATACAGTGCTGTTACCAGCCTGAGCACCCGTTAAGTCAGTTGAAGTTGTAAAACTCAGTATTTCACAAGGCATTTTGACACTAGATCCAGTTGCTAAATCTGTTGAAAGTGAAGGGGTAGTTGAGATATCACCAAGACAACTGTCTTACTCTATGAGACAGGGACTCACTGTCATATAATATACTCTCTAAACACAGGTCCTGATGTGTCATTGGACTAGATAGTCTGTTTATTTCTTTGTATCCTCTTGATTACACTGAGGAGACTAAATCATTCTTGTGGAGAGATATTTATCTGTTGTCAGATGAGATTGTTATTGCTGCATCCCCACTCCCCAGTTCTACAGTTTGACCAGACTGCTTGTGCTTGTGGTATACAGTATCATAGATTTGATTGGCTTGCTTGTATGTATTGATTAATGTGGCTGATTTGCTGAATACTTCTCATATCTGTTCTACCCCTCAGTGTCAGCCACAGCTTTCTACCGTGCGCAGCCTGTGATCGAGTTCATGTGCGAGGTGCTAGATATACAGAACATCAACGAGCAGACCAAACCACTGACAGACTCCCAGCGTGTCAAATTCACCAAGGAAATAAGAGGTGAGCACTCAGTACCAGCAGACACACACACACAAGCGCATGCCAACCTTTACCAGCAAGTAAAACATACACAAGTTATATACACAACTTGAGTGACTCACTGTGTATCTCATTCCACACAGAGATTACAGAGAGGTGTGGGCCTGCGAGGCACATACATGTTAGTTTTTACGTAAGAACCAAAGAAGCTGTACTCACTCACACATAATCATGCTGTATACCCACAACTCATACACACAGCTTAGCCTACACCAATACTGAACACTTGTTCTTAACCTCAGGGCAATAAAGGATTGTGTTTCTCAAAAATATGAGCATGAGATTCACAAGTATTCATAACTGAATACAATTTTCATTGCAGTCTTTTTGAGTGCAAGAAAATACTTCTACTCCAAGCAACTCCAGTCTCTGTCTTCTGTTATTGTAAATACACAAAGAACCACCAAATAACCTTGCGGGACATAATAGGATTTTTCAGACAGTGTGGAATTTCAACTGCATATTTTCTACAGCAGATGCTCGTAAGCTCTCTAAATTTCTATGGTGGTTTGTGTTTTTGGCCGAGTCGTGACAAATGTGTAAAGGGGAAACTGCAGAAAGCTGAAACCTTCTGTCCACAGTTGGCTGCCCTGTCAGCATTTGTCTTTATCATGGCCTGAAAACACAAGTAGAGGAACAGAAGAGTACGATTCCAACCTGCTAAATTTAAGGATCACAAAATATTTGAATCTGCAGGCACTGCCTCTTCACATGCAACATCTGTAAAGCTCTTTCTTGTGTGTGTTTAAACAGGCTTGAAAGTGGAGGTCACACACTGTGGTCAAATGAAGAGGAAGTACCGTGTGTGCAATGTGACACGCCGACCTGCCAGCCACCAAACGTAAGTGCCTACACATCACTTTTTTTCACCCTTACATGTTAGCAAAGACATTGAATGTGTTAGTCAACTATTCTGTCTCAAAACCAGGAGTCGAACTGTGCATCGTTGTACACTAATCGTTCATCTGCAGCCCCCAAATTTGCAAAATCCATGATATTATAATAAATATTAAAACATGCTGATAAATAATTAAAAATTGTATTGCTTTCCCATGCAACCCATGGGGGGCTCGGACCAAAAGGGCTGTGCTGAAGCTTCCAGAGACATTAGCTTCGAAATGCAGAAGGAAGAGGAAGCACAGACAGAGGCTTGCATGCACTGTCCACACAAGGCTTAAAAACAGCAGCCGTGGAGTCATCATGACACATATTTTTGAAAAAAAATCATATCATACAATCTGAGTGTTACAGAGGAAATGTGCTGTAACCGCCGCCCGCCGTCTGACCAGAAGAATGCTGAGAGCTTGCTGCAGGTTAAGCCACCTTCCCCCTGAATTTTATGTTTTCCTTAAATAAAAAAAAAGTACATTTCTGCCATAAATTGGTGCATAAAAAGGAAATGAAGTGTTTGATGCTCAAAATTTCCTGGGCAGTATAAAAGCCATGATAATATCTCCTGTAACTGCAAACGTGAGGCATCGCAGTCACTGTTACTGCAGTCAAACAGTGGGATGTGCTCCAATTTCATACAGGCAGGGCACAAACTGGCAAGAAGTGATAACAAGCAGCGAGGGAGGAGCATGCCTCTTAAATGGCTCACTTTAAACAAAGCATGGATCTGTCCAAGCGACCAAGGTTTATTGTGTCATTAATCGTTGATGAGATGTCTCCTCAGATGTATTGCATTGCCATTTAGAGCTGTAATCGCAATTCGCTGTTGAGCTTGTATCAGTCTTGTGGTCGAGATAAGTGTGCACGGTGCTTTCTCCAGCTGAACTGAGCAGAGCAGCCGACATCTGCGCCAGCTGAGTCGCCTTTTGAATGATGTGCACGGTCCACCTACTCTGAGCACCACAGGCGTATACCTGCGTTGTAATGGTGCAGACTCAGGATTTAGTCCAATCAGATCACTGCTCATTTGTGAGCCTATTAAGGGCCTTATTTAAGAAAGTGAAAATTTAATATATTACACATAAACTAAATGTTTATACATTTTTTTCATTGTAATTTTGATAATTACAGCCTACAGCTCAAAAGAATGTAAATGGTATCTCATAATATAATTCATAAGCTCAATCAAAAAAGGTATATTGAACTTTTGTACGATATTCTTATTTTTTTTTAGATGCACATGTGTGTACAGTATATATAAACCTTTTTGACAAGTGTTGATCATTGTTATGATATGATTTTACTCCCGCAATTATTTGACTAGTCTAGTAATTGATGACTATGAAAGTGTAGCAGTTGTGAATGCCCTAGTATGTGTACTTTAATGTGCTGAAAAGTCATAAACTTGTAAGATCTTGTAAATATGCATGAATGAATGTAGCTTTGGTCATATTTTCCTTTTGTGTGATTGTTTTATATACTCCTGGACGTCTGTGTGCTTCACATACATTTTCCATGTACTCACAGGTTCCCGTTACAACTTGAGAACGGCCAAGCTATGGAGTGTACAGTAGCGCAGTATTTCAAGCAGAAGTACAATCTGCAGCTCAAATATCCACATTTACCCTGCCTGCAAGTAGGGCAGGAACAGAAGCACACCTACCTTCCCCTTGAGGTGAGAAAGAGGCTGTTTTGATGCTTAATATCATTATTTTAGTTTAGGGTTTGACGATCACCAGTGCTAATTTCCTGCTGCAGTTCTTCTTATTCGATTGATTTTGTTGAATTAATCAAATGTTTTCCTCCTGCTGTGTAGGTCTGTAACATAGTAGCAGGCCAGCGCTGTATCAAGAAACTGACAGACAACCAGACGTCCACCATGATCAAGGCTACAGCTCGCTCAGCCCCTGACAGGCAGGAAGAGATCAGCAGACTGGTGAGTGCTGTTAGTAGATTAGTAGATAGCAGTTAGTTGATTTTTCTCTAAGGACTTTTTTTCAGTTGTAGCCATTGATATGACCTCAGTTAGCCAAAATGCAGAATAAGAGAGAAGTGGACAAGACAAATCAACGTATATTTGTTCTTTCT
The DNA here is from genome assembly GCA_947000775.1 of Pterois miles. Lineage (NCBI taxonomy): Eukaryota > Metazoa > Chordata > Actinopteri > Perciformes > Scorpaenidae > Pterois > Pterois miles. The sequence goes on from CAMQGK010000638.1 coordinate 4,002,913, forward strand.
CATTCCTCAATCTCGTTTTTGTCTCATTCTTTGCTTTACAATCCTTGTCCAACCACCCTCCACCTCTTCTCCTCAACTTCCTCCTCGTTTCCAGGTCAAAAGTAACAGCATGGTCGGGGGCCCGGACCCCTACCTGAAGGAATTTGGCATTGTGGTTCACAATGACATGACAGAAGTGACGGGGCGTGTCCTCCCAGCGCCCATGCTGCAGTATGGGGGCCGGGTGAGTACAGACACAGGGCGGGACTGTGGCAGGGTGAGTACTGGGCAGGGGCTGCTCTCTGGGGGCACAAGTCTGACTGGGATCACACAGGGTGGGGGGCATCAGAGTGAATGCTGGGAAAATGGGGGAGATCCAGGTTTGCAGAGGTCACTCACAGGAAGGGTGAGAGAGTTTATGTATTTATTAGATTTTTGATGAGGATTTCTGAGCAAATATGAGATGGATGAATATTAAAGTACTTTGTAAAAAATGGCTATACAATTTAGTAAAAAAAAAAAAAAAAAAAAAAAAAAAAGGAGCTCAAAGAGCAAAGTTGCAGAGTGAGGGGGGCCATTACAGGTGCCCATGGTTCTGGAGGAAATTTTCCCTATGTGCCACTTCTACTGCTTGGATGGATGTCACATATCCCCGGTTGAATCATCAATACAAAAGATGAACAACCAGGTAAATTAGGGCTGTCAAAGTTAATGGCATCCTGTGAAACTAGAAAACTTAAAGAATCTATTGGTACCAACTATGTCAAGCTAGCCTGTCCCAAAGAAGGTTAAATAACACTCTGAACTTGCGTGAAATTTTGGCGAGGAAAAACTGGATGGGATTTTAGGGGTGAAAGTGGGTCTCTGGGTCCCATGAGTCTCCCCTTTAGCGTAGTGCCCACTTTTGATAACATAGTTTGGTAGTATGTAAGTAGAACTGCACACTGTTGTTGCCTGCAGTTGTTAGAATATTTTTTTTTTTTTTTGTAATGGCCTTGGGTTGGAAATTTGATTGTTGTTTTGTTTCAATAATGGCATCATTTATAAGAAGATAGTTGCTCACTCCCATGTTGATAAGAGTATTAAATACTTGAAAATCTCCCTATGCGGTACATTTTGAACAGATTAAAAATGTGCTATTAATTTGTGATTAATCATTGAAAATATTAATATTTTCATTGATTGACAGCCCTTATTTGAATATCTGGTTATTTTAAAAAAAATGTATGTACAAGCCTGTGTGTGTATAAAAACTTGAGGTGTGCAGTTAATTCTGACTCTCAAGATGCATTTTAGTAAGAGACATCCAATCACAGAGCTTCAGATTACAATTTGCACAATTTGCAATTCATACAATTTACACGTTAAATTAACTCACTGGCTCAATTTTAGATACATTTTGCTACAGCTCTGACTTGTGCTTCTGATTGGCTGCCTCTCCATGGTAACAGAAGCCAAGGCTCATGGGTATTGTAGTATTTAGAGCCGTCCACCATACCAGACAGATGGACAAACATGATTTCTTAGAAAGGCATTAAAGCTGGTGGCCATAATATTAAAACTGTAGGATTGTTACATCATCCAGAGTCCTGTATGTTCTGTGTCGACTAAAATCGAGGATGTTATAAAAAGGGAAATTTCAAATGGGAATACAGAACCAGTGTCTCCTCCGATTTTGCAACTCTATATAGAGTACAGTATATTGATTGAAGTGGTTTCTAGATACAGTATTCAGCTTGAATATATACGCAGACCTGGATCTTTTCCAATGTTATAATCCTGTGGTGCATCTCTACAGTCTGTTAAGGGCATCTCTTTAAATACTCTTTCCTTCACTGACACAGCCTCCAAGTATGTAAATATTATGGTGCATGTCCTGTACACGACTGCTCAGGTTTTGTGAAGTGAAGGAATGGAGCTGAGGAGCGAGTCACTGCAGACTGCTGAGATTCACCCACTGAATCTCAGATCAGCATTTGCTTCCAGCATGTCAGTTATGTTGAGAGGCTGAACTGGGATTCAAGGATTGTGTGTCAGTGGGGGAAGTATGGATGAGCTGCTATAACAGGATGACGATGAGACTCGTAGAAACCAGACATTAACGTAAAACCTGTTTTAAAAGATTCACTTTTACAGCCTGTTTGGCTTTAACTCCTATTTGAAAATGGAAAGGTTCATATAAATACTAAAGGCGCTGGAATATAACACCCCATTCAGAGGCAGCGGTCAGTGATTCTGCTGCGATAAGATGAAACTTTAACTTTCCTGTAGGGAAATTGGTTCAGTGAATGGGCCAGCTTTTATTAAATTTACCATTGTTCTTCACAGAATTACAGCAGATTGATGCTTGAAAAAAGAAAAACACTCTTATATTCCAGTGCCAAGCTTACATCCCACTATTGGCTGCTTGTACACTTTGGTTAATATACCCAAGAAGAGCCTATCGGAGCACTCTCTTTCTGAAAGGCTTGGCATCTTGCCCGCTGGGATATCGAGTCTAATCGGCTTCCAGTGAAATGCCCTTATATGTGGACCCAAAGCTTTTCTCTTATCACTTGATAAGAATGAAATACACTTTCATTTTAAAGTGCTGATGGTGGTGGACGTGCAGTTGCATCAGAGTATTCATAGAAACAAAAACGAATACTCCCTGAAGTGACTGTATGTGTACAACATGTAAGATTTTCTGTGTATCTTGCACTGTGATTTTATATTACTGACAACAACCTGTAATAATGTGTTGTGTAGTTTTAAATCCTATGACTTTGATCATGTTGAAGATTTTTTTGAGACGGTCTTGTAATGAGATGGAGATGCTCTTAACTTTTCTTGTTGCACCACTCTCAAGTACTTGATTGTGGTCACTTGTTTTGGAGAATAAAAGCTCTTAATGGCTTTTGGCAAATCTTGTTAACATAATTGAAAGTCACTACCCTTTTGAATTTGTATTCACAACCACACTCAAAGCAGTAGCACTCACCTAATGATGCGTCTTGGGTTAGATACACTACTCTCGTTCGCTGTTCATGTCGGGATTCCTGATATGGGACGCTGTAAAACCAGGACCTAAAGAAATGAGCATCTCTTGTCTCACAATGCTAAGCATAGACTGCGTATTGTGCTGTGAAGATTAATAGTTTTTGCACAGTATAACATGGTGTGTTCAATGTGTGTAGAATATTTTTGATCTGTCAAGTCTAGTTAACCTACTGTGTCTGTATGCCAGCTGGGTGGACTTGTAATGCATTATGTCTTTTATATATGGTGGGTAAATCAAAGTGTGAGTTGGGCTGTTGTACCTTTTGTATTGGCTCATTCAACCGGGGGGTTGACTAAGAGAGTAGGGACTCTCTCCGCAGAATAAAACCGTGGCCACGCCCAACCAGGGCGTGTGGGACATGAGGGGGAAGCAGTTCTACGCCGGCATCGAGATCAAGGTCTGGGCTGTGGCCTGCTTCGCCCCACAGAAACAGTGTCGAGAGGACCTGCTCAAGTGAGTCACGACATCAACTGTTTTGGTTTTATAATGAGGCATGCACCAGAAGTGTACTTGAGAAGGGAAAGTGACAGAACAAGGCAAATGCCAACGAGCCTTAAAATATTATGTGTTTTTAGGCCATGCGAGCAGTGTGGCTCAGTGGATGGAAATGTCTGTTGGTCAGCCCGTCACAAAACCTTGTACAAAAATTCCTGGTTGACAGATGATTTAATGACTTTAATGACCACTATGAGGTTTACGGTTGTGGTTTTGAGTGAAATGATGCTCTTGGATGAATCGTCATTAAATTCGGTACAGACATTCATGTTACTGTCAGGATGAATTGTAATAACCTTGGTGACCCCTGAAAGGAACAGTGTAACATTTAGGGGGATCTATTATCAGAAACAAAATATAATATTAACCCTCATCCTAGTGACTGGGGTTTACTTTGGGTCATATCTCACAGGTGCTTTATTCTGTCATTCCAGTTTATCATGACTTTGTTAATCAATTTGTTCCCAAAGACTTCATTTCATATTCTGTTTGTGTTTTTAATTAGTGCTTTTTAAAAAGACCAATGTATTGGGGTCCTGGAGGACCTTAGTCTAAATCACCCAAATGCAACCTATGCAGTTAAAATATCTCAAATAGAATAGATGTGTACTAATTTAAAGTATCACACTCTCATGGGATTAGGGGCACTCAGTTATTTTGAAGGAGACAGATGCAGCAAATGCAGATTTCCTCATGTACTCTATCTATATTCATTTTACACAATATGCATATTAAGTGTAACTTTCCTAAAATCAGTTTTTAATTCCTCAGATTACAGATTTTTCAGATTAATTACATAACTAATAACATTTTTTTTAATCATTAACATTTTGCTATGATGGTTGTGTCCTACAGTAGTTTATTCTTGCAGTATCCAAGTTGGTAGTGCTTGTGTTAAATATGTTGGTAGGATGAGGGTAATAAGTATGTTTTCTTTGGTGTATAATCACCCGAAAATATGAATCTTTGTTTTCGTCACCTTAGAGTGAGTCGTTTATAAATATGGAGCGGGTCGTTTTCACGGAGCGGCCGCAATGTTTCTACAGTAGCCAAGAGCAGACAAACCAAACACTGGCTCTTGGGAGGGCCATTCATTGGGTCATATTTTGAATTTGTGCAATACTGGAGTTTATGATCAAATATCTGCAGAACTAAAAATCTGCTTCAGCTTTACTTGGTGTTTAGTATTGATTAGCATGTAAGCACACTAAACTGAGATGTTGGCATAATACCAGTTTAACATTAGTATGTTAGCATTGTAAACATGTTAACTTGCTGATGATGTTAGCATTTAGCTCAAAGCTAAAGCTGATACTCTTAAATTACAGTCTGCAGTTACAGTGGTTTTGCATGCTCTTAAATATATATCTTTGCCCCTGCTACACTGAATTTGATGCTGCTGATTTCTGATGAGCATTTAATGCTTTTCAATAGGAGTTTCACTGACCAGCTGCGAAAGATCTCCAAGGATGCTGGGATGCCCATTCAAGGCCAGCCATGTTTCTGTAAATACGCCCAAGGAGCCGACAGTGTGGAGCCCATGTTCAAACACCTCAAGATGTCTTACGTAGGTCTGCAGCTGATTGTGGTCATCCTGCCAGGAAAAACACCAGTCTATGGTAAGAAATTAAAACTCAGAATTTCACATTTTAGTAAATGAGGAAAAGGTAAATAAATGTTTTAGACATGATGATGGAAGGACAAGGTTCTACAGCAAATTAGATGTTTTTTATGCAAAACATTTGTGATAATCTTTGTTATCTCCGGTTTTGTCTGCAGCTGAGGTGAAGCGGGTGGGTGACACCCTCCTGGGTATGGCAACCCAGTGTGTGCAGGTGAAGAACGTGGTGAAGACGTCCCCTCAGACTCTCTCCAACCTGTGCCTCAAGATCAACGCCAAGCTAGGAGGCATCAACAACGTCCTGGTGCCTCATCAGAGGTCAGTGTGGATTTTAGTCATTTCTTCATTCCAGTCCAGATGAGTGGAATGCTTCCTGGCTTTGAGTTTTATAGATTGGTCAGAGGCTTTCTGAATTCAGATGGTCCCCTGGTAATCATGTGGTAAAGAGCAATCCAAGTTGAAGTAATAATTTACATAATTTTCATCTTATTTTCATCTGATGCTTAAATTCTGAGAAGTTTTTGTCTTTGTTTAATGATATTTTGATCTTTGTTGAAAACTATTTACAAAAGCATGCACATCCAGATGATAAATACTCAGTGCTGGAGAGAAAAACATGTAAAAGACAGAAAAATGTGTCGCCACACTAATTAATTTACCACCAATGGTAATCAATTAGATGATCATGGGAGCAGTATCTAATGTGCAGACTCTTTCTGCAGATTTTTATGTCATTTGGATATTTTTTCTCACATAGTTTTCCTCATATTCAATTTCTAAACCAAGAACAGCACGACTAAGAAATATGATGTACACACATATGATGCAGAGTGTCTTTTATAACATAAAAGTTTATTTATCCAAAGGGAAATTACTGTGCTGCAGTTGGAATACAAACTGCAGTGCAAATATGAAAGTCCAAGCTGACAATAACGCGTTATTGTTGTGTCATGTTTGTGGTTCAGGCCCTCTGTGTTCCAGCAGCCCGTCATCTTCCTGGGTGCGGATGTCACACATCCTCCAGCAGGTGACGGGAAGAAGCCGTCCATCGCAGCGGTGGTGGGCAGCATGGACGGCCACCCCAGCCGATACTGCGCTACAGTGCGAGTCCAGACGTCTAGACAGGACATGTCCCAGGTAAGAGCGTTGTGTGTACAAATGGAAGTGACAATGGGCTGTCAATCAGTTAAAATATGTATCGGTAATCATGATTAATGGCATGATTGTCCATAGTTTATTGCGATTAATTGTACCAAAATGTTACTTAAAGGGAGATATTTTTAAGTATTTAATACCCTTATGCAAATTTATGTGTATATTATTAGAAATCAATTAACAACATAACACTGACAAATATTGTCCAGAAACCCTCATAGGTACTGACTTTAGCATAAAAAATATGCTCAAATCACAACATGGCATACTGAAGCCAGTGTGTGTCAGTGTGCTGACTTGACTATGACTTGCCCCAAACTGACTGTGACTATCATAAAGTGGTCATGTCTGTAAAAGTGGAGACTCATGGGTACCCATACAACCCATTTACATTCTCATTTCTGGAGGTCAGAGGTCAAGGGACCCCTTTGAAAATGGCTATGCCAGTTTTTCCTCGCCAAAATTAAGTTTGGAGCCTTATTTAGCCTCCCTGCCGACAATTAACGATGACATACCAATGAATAGGTGTTCTAGTTTCATAGGATACCCGTATCTTCACTCAAGCTTTTAAACTGAGCCCATTACAACCTAAAAATTGCAAGTAGCATTCATGTGTTAAAGAAATTAGTGGCGTTAAAGCAAATTTGCGTTAATGCCTTATTGCGTTAACTTTGACAGCCCTAGTGTGTTCATGTTAGTGAAAGGGACATGTGGATATTCATGTTATTGATAGACTACTCATATTAATTGAATAATTCCTTTTATAATAAGTCTGCTGTATCCAACTTTGAATGCATCATTTTGGCATGATCCATTAACTTACTAATAATTGATTTGAATATTTCAGGTTGTATTTCAAGCTTCGCTTTACTTTAAGTTTTTGTTAACAGTGCCCTACTCCTCCGTCTCATCAGGAGCAGCTCTTCAGTCAGGAGGTAATCCAAGATTTGACCAACATGGTGCGAGAGCTGCTCATCCAGTTCTACAAGTCCACACGTTTTAAGCCCACACGAATTATCTATTATCGTGGCGGTGTTTCTGAGGGACAAATGAAGCAGGTGAGAGCTTTTCACTATGTGGCAGAGAGTTATTTTCACGCTTATCTCCAGTTTATTTCTGCCATACTTTTGGCACGCAAGCCCCAAGTGTGATCTACTTGGTAAGAATGGTAGCTGTGATTCATCTTGAGAGGAGGCCAACAAAAACTATATATATATATATATATATATATATATATATATATATATATATATATATATATATATATATATATATATATATATATAAAAGATTATTGTTATCTTAGACTTTTTATATTGCACTCTATCATTTTCGCTCTTTCCACTTTGTATTGCTGGATAAGATTATCTAATCTTATCTTAAAGATGACATGCTGTGTCTGTCCAAAAATCAAGTGCCACCGTTAAATTCTATGCATTAGAAGTAGATTAAGGCAACATGTTGCATAGGATACCTTTCAAGTGTCTGTGTCTTATGTTTGTATTTTCAGGTGGCGTGGCCGGAGCTGATAGCTATCAGGAAGGCCTGCATCAGTCTGGAGGAGGACTACAGGCCGGGCATTACCTACATCGTGGTTCAGAAACGTCACCATACTCGTCTCTTCTGCTCTGACAAAGCTGAGAGGGTCAGAAGAAGTTCAACTCCACTATGATGTGTGGTACAACACTGTATTTTGCGAGTCTTAACTGTAATCTAATTGATCATCCGTTGCAGGTGGGAAAGAGCGGTAACGTCCCAGCAGGCACCACAGTGGACAGCACTATCACACACCCGTCCGAGTTCGACTTCTACCTGTGCAGCCATGCTGGGATTCAGGTGAGATGTACATGCTCACACACAAGTGGTGTGCTGATTTTAAATGTTTTCATGCAATGTTAATGCATTTTCCGAACACTATTAATTTCTTGAACGCATTAACTAGGGGTGCTAATTTTGAAAAATGTTCTTAGCCCATAACTGAGCCTTGTTAACTGATTATTAACCATTAATTGATAAGATTTGTGCCTCACATGCAGCGGTGCGCCAGCTGCAGTATATGAGCTCAACAGACAACTGAATCATCAACAGTTCACCGTCAGGAGAGTTACTGTAGCAGCCACAGTGCTGCGTTCACTGTCACCATTTCATCGTCCGACAGTATTAGCAGCCACAGTGCTGTGTCTAGTGTTGTGGACATGCAGCCAGTTTCCCAGTAAAAGTCCCCACCGCACTATAGTTTAGTTTAGTAGGTTGTCACCTGTGGGTCTACCCGGTGTAACGTCACTGTGTCGCCCGGCTTAATGTTAGCGATTGTTCAACAAACTGTGTGTTTGTTTGTGCTACATTAGCAGCTGCTAGTATTACCGGTGGCTTTGTGACCGCTGCAGCATAACTTCAGCTTGTTTCCAACAGACTGTGTGTGTGTGTGTGTGTGTGTGTGTGTGTGTGTGTGTGTGTGTGTGTGTGTGTGTGTGTGTGTGTGTCTGGCAGTAAGTGTGGGTTTATCAGTGGCGTTATAGCTGTGAACGTAGTTGTAGTTGACAGAGTGTCGTGAATAACTTCTGCAAGGCTACAAGCTATAACTCCCCAGTTGGAACTCCAGAGCCAACTTCCTGTATCTGCGCCGGCTCTCTCTTAAGGTGGACCAGCTTTTCTCCTTAAAGTGACGAGCCGTTCCTCTGCGTTTTTCTCAGCTATTTAATTAATTATTGATATTTCTTTAACGCAACTTGTAATTTTTAGGTTGTATTGGGTCCAGTTTTAAAGCTAGAGTGAAGCTAGACTGGCATCATGTGAAACTCGAAAACCCAAAGAATCCACACTAGCTTGTCAGGAGGGAGCTTAAATAACATTCAGATCTTTTTAGCAAGTAAAAACTGGCATGGCCATTTTCAAAGGGGCCCCTTGACCTCTGACCTCAAGATGTGTCAATAAAAATGGGTTCTATGCGTACCAACGAGTCTCCCCTTTTGGGGCAAGTCATAGTCAAGTCAGCACACTGACACACTGACAGCTGTTGTTGCCTGTTGGGTTGCAGTTTGCCATGTTATGATTTGAGCATATTTTCATGCTAAACACAGTACCTGTGAGGGTTTCTGGACACTATTTGTCATTGTTTTGTATTGCTAGTTGTTTTCCAATAATAAATATGTACATATATTTGCATAAAGCAGCATATTAGCCCACTCCTATGTTGAGAAGAGTATTAATTACTTGACAAATCTCCCATAAGTTTATTTTGAGCGGAAAAAATGTGCAATTAATTTGACTGGATTAACAGCCCTAGAGAAAACTAATGCAAGTGTGCATTGTGTCCTGGCCTGAGCTAGTCCAGTTCTCCATGTCTCCTTCGCAGTTTTGAAATGGTGGTTGCATTTAGCTCACGTACACACAAAAAAAAAAAAAAAATATGGTCACAGCCCATTATTTCAGTGGAAATTGTCTTCAATGGTACAGCAATTTTGTGCTATGATAATGATGCTTAATGACAATAAATGGCCTGATCTGGATGCTTCTTTGACCCATTAGATGGTTTGAATGTTATTTAAAATGATACACAACCCACAAACTATCTGTTCAGTGTGAAACACTTGTCCCCTGTAGATTTATTTGACGGATGTGCAGACAGACACTTTCAGTGGTTTGTGCACATCACAGCATTTACCTCTTACTCTTCACTTGGTCTGGTGAACGGCTCTGTTTTAGCAAAATTATTTGGCAGCACGGAGACACTTGTGTAAATATAAAGGAATTCCTGTACACAAATACAAATTAAGAGCAACAAACATGCCACAGGCTGGCAGTGAGCTGGTATAGAGGGTGCAAAGCATCTCAACTGCTCACAAGCTTCATTCTAAGTTTATGAGTCTTTAGACAGAAGCAGTGTGTTTAGCTGGTGTGTTATTCTGAAAAGGGTGAAGTAAAACATTTAATCATGCTGTATCTGTTAAGAACCATGGGGATCTAATGTTGAATAATTAAAAGATGAAGGTTTTTGTATCACATTACATTAGTATCAGCACAGTATTGACATACAACATCTTATTTCCCGTCTTCCCTCAGGGAACCAGTCGTCCGTCCCACTACCACGTCCTGTGGGATGACAACTGTTTCACTGCCGATGAACTGCAGCTCCTCACCTACCAGCTGTGCCACACCTACGTCCGCTGCACGCGCTCCGTCTCCATCCCAGCACCGGCCTACTACGCCAGGCTAGTGGCTTTCCGAGCCCGCTATCACCTGGTGGATAAAGACCATGACAGGTGAGGCAGCCCTGGATACCTGTGGCTCTAGTAGTCTGTTATTTTTGTCTTTTTCTTTTTTGTCTTATTTTTGTATGATGTCCAGGAGACAGGAGAGAAAGCGCTCTGAGTTGATCCTAGACCCCAGAACTAGTGTTTTATGGTATACTGCTACTAGAAAGGCATCACAATATTCTGCTGTAAAAAAAACGGTGTGATACAGCATTTTATTAGTGTCAGTACTTTAAGGATGACAGTGTTTTTAGTATGAGCCTTGAGTTGCGCCGATCGCAGGGCTGTGTGTGTGGAGCGCTCTGCTTTAGAGGACGGCATTATAACTTTGCTGCTGGTGAGAGCAAGTGGGAGAAGACGACGAAGAAGAATTCAATTTTCTCACTCTGTTGTTAATTTTTACACAGTACACACAGACCTGAAATACACACATGCACAAACAGGACCTATATACATGCATTAATGGAGAGATGTCAGAGTGAGGGGGCTGCTCCTGACAAGCGCCCCGAGCAGTTGGGGGTTTGGTGCCTTGCTCAAGGGCACCTCGGCAGTGCCCAAGAGGTAAACTGGCACCTCTCCAGCTACCAGTCCACATTCAGGTTTTGGTTTTTGGTGCAGATACTGTATACTGTAGCGTAGGGATGTTAATAATTAACTGCTTAACGGATAACCGACATTTAGCATTTTAACCGATTAACACTGTTTATTAATATGAATCATTAACATTTGATTAAATCGCTGCGAAAAACGCAGAGGAGCGGCTCGTCACTTAAAGGAGAAAAGCTGGTCCACCTTAAGAGTGTGCCGGAGCAGACACAGGAAGTTGGCTCGGGACTTCCTGTTGAGGAGCTGTAGCTTGTAGCCTCGTAGCATTTATTCACCAACAAATAGACTGCACACACACTGTCTGCTACAGCTACATTCACAGCTATAACACCACCAACAAACCCACACTCACCACTGCCACACACACACACACACACACACACACACACACAGTCTGTCAGACACTTGCTGAAGTTATGCTACGGTGGGGAGGAAGCCATCAGCAACGCTAGCAGCTAGCAGCTGCTAACGTAGCACAAACACACACTTTTGTCAGACAATCGCTATTGTTAATCCAGGCAGACACACAGCTGACAACCTGCTAAAATAAACTAAATGTGCGGCGGAGACTTTTACTGGGAAAGTGGCAGCATGTCCACGACACTACACACAGCACTGTGGCTGTTAACACTCCTGACGGTGAACTGGAGACAATGAATGCAGCACCGTGGCTGCTACAGTAACTCTCCTGACGGTGAACTGGAGACAATGAATGCAGCACCGTGGCTGCTACAGTAACTCTCCTGACGGTGAACTGGAGACAATGAATGCAGCACCGTGGCTGCTACAGTAACTCTCCTGACGGTGAACTGTTGACCCAGTTGTCTGTTATGCTCATATACTGCAGCTGGTGTAGCGCTGCTTGCGAGGCATTACTCTTGTCGGTTAACGGTTAATAGTCAGTTAATGAAGGTCGGTTATCAGTTAAGAAATTTTTCAAAATTAGCATCCCTACTGTGGTGTTAACCAGAAGGATGGAGTCAACAAATGAAATTGAAAAGAAGATTAAAGCAGGTCATGACCCGCTCACCAGCTGCAGTCTTTCTCTGAGCCTGTGTCAGTGTGGCTTTAATTACCGACCAAATGTACCATAACAGCAGATTCAATCTGTCCAAGCATCTCCTGTTATTAAGCAACCACATAATCCACATATTTCATTGTTTCTCAGTGACTCCTCTCTCTCTTCACTCCGCTTCGACACCACATGATGCTTTCTACATTTACTGTGGTGTTTTCCTGATTTTTAGCAGCTTTTCCCTCATCAGCTTCTCACAGAACTTCATCTGCGTTTATTATCATTTGGTTGTTTTGTGTTTAGGAAGCCTCTCGTCGTCTATCACACTACCTCTCGCCCCCTTAACTGTTAATGATGTGGTTGCCAAATAAAAAAGGCCTTACTAGATGCTGTTTAATAAGTGGTCTCTGGCTGCAAATATAAGGTTTACTGGGATTTGGGTACTTCTAGTCCATACTGGGTGCAGATATTTCTGTACACTATCCCAGCCACTTGGTTGTGCCTCTCCATGTATGCTGATCCTGCTAGCATCTTACACCCTGCTACTATGTGCTGGACTGTCTCTGGGGCATCTTTACACAGCCTGCACCTTGGGTCAGATCTACTCTGGTATATTCTGGCCTCTATGGCCCTGGTACTTAGGGCTTGTTCTTGTGCTGCCATGATCAGTGCCTCTGTGCTGTCTGTCAGCCCAGCTTTGTCCAGCCATTGGTAGGTCGTGGTGATATCAGCCACGTCCTGTATCTGGCGGTGATACATGCCGTGTAGGGGCTTGTCCCTCAATGTTTTCTCCTCAGCTTCCTCACTCTCTTCCGGTTTCTGCTGTCTGAGGCATTCACTGAGCAGTTCGTCTTTGGGGGCTATCTTCCTGATGTACTCTTGGAGTTTCGATGTTTCACCCTGGACAGTGGCTCTGATGCTCACTAGTCCTCGGCCTCCCTCTTTCCACTTAGTGTACAGCCTCAGGGTATATATATATACATATTTCCACATGTGTTAATTCATAGTTTTGATGCCTTCAGTGTGAATCCACAATGTCAATAGTCATGAAAAGAAAGGAAACTCATTGAATGAGAAGGTGTGTCCAAACTTTTGGTCTGTATTGCATATATATTTTATTTCATTAGTTCACTAGTTTCCTGGTATTATTCCTGACAGTCAAAGTAAACTCTGCCTTTCTCTGTCTTGCAGTGCTGAAGGAAGCCACGTGTCGGGCCAGAGTAACGGCCGGGACCCCCAGGCGTTGGCCAAGGCAGTTCAGATCCACTATGATACCCAGCACACCATGTACTTCGCCTGAGCTAGCGAGCATGTCAGCCAGTCCACCCGTGGATTCCCTGTCTTCTTCTTCTTCTTTTGTCTTTTTATCTCTTATTTGCCAGTCTCTCTCTTCCTCTCCCAACATCTATCTCCCACTTTGCCGTCTTTCTCTTTACACTCACTCTACATTTTTCTGAATCTGCACCAAAACGGCTCTCGGATGGGGGAATCTGCCGCGTCTCAATACGTCCAGCAGGTTTTTTTATTTCAAGGAACAATCTCCAACCAGCGTTCCCAATTGAGCCGCCTCTCAAACCAGCAATCCAGCACTGCAAACCCGGAGGGTTTCCAATGCACAAAAGGAAAAAACAAAACAAAAACAAAAAAAAATACACGAAAAAACAAAAACAAACCATACACACACATACTACAAGTTGAGCCATTATTTTTGAGTTTGTTTTTGTTTTTTCTATTTGAATGTCTGCACTCTTGTGTTTGTAAGATACACTGAGCAAGGGAGTGGACTGGCGCAGTGTGTGTCGGTCAGCGCAGCTCTTTAGCTCTCCCAGCTAAGCAGGACTCTTATCTACTTTTACCTCAAAGCCCCTTTGGGCAAAATCTGTCACAAGGTCTTGGGTTTATTGGGTGGTCGGGAGGGAACTCTACACGAAAAGAGATGGACGGGAGTTGACCTTTTGAGAATGATATATATATTTTTTTTTTCCTTTTTATGAGCGTGAGTTTTAACTTTTTTCTCCTTTACGGTCTTTAACAAGCGAGGTGACCTGGGTGCCCATGCCCATTACTATTTTCCTCCCATCTTTGCGAAGAGGTCTGTGTGAGTGCGTTTGTGCGTGCACCTCTGTATATACATGTACTGCTGTATGAATGTGGTGTGTGTGTGTGCGTGCATGTGTGTGTTTCATGGCAGGCCACTGAATTGTAAAGGGAAATCAAGGAGATAACTGCTGTAAATGCCTCAGATTTGTTGTTTTTATATTCACACATACAGTACATATAAGCATATATTTACATCTATAGAGCAACTTTGAGACATATGACTAAAACAGGCCTCATAGAGGCCGGTGTGGGTATTTGTAGCAGCCCTGGCTCACTTGTTCATTGAAATGCTTTGAGTTACAATATGTGTTAGCCTGCTGCTAGTGCATTGTGGGTGGGATTTGCACCTATGTGCCTCAAAACATCATTAAATCCCAGAAAAAGCATCTTAATCCATTTCAAGTAGCAAGTGAAGTCAGGTCTGACTGTGTAGCAGTGGTAACCGTGGTCTGGCCGGGACTGGCTCAGCATTGGGACCTGTTGAACAGCTGAAGGCATTAAACACAGAGTATGGTCTTTATCAGCCTTGCTGTCTGTGTGAAAAGCAGGATCTTATTTTTCTTTGGACCTGATTATCTGCAAGATTATATGACGACACTGCTGGACATTGCTTTTCTTTCTTTTCTTTTTTTTTTTTTGTTTTATAGAAGTAGTATCAAGGACCGGAAACCAACGTAGTTTTTCGAGGTCTCCTTTGCTAATATTGGCCAATTCATTGCACTGACCCGGGACGCTAGGCAAGCAACAGAGGGCACTCTCAATCTCTCTTACCTTTATGCATTTATACATACGAATCAACAAAGCAGATTTGTAAAAGTTTAATATAAGATGTTTTGTGGTTATCTTAAAAAAGAACCAGTTGTTTAGAATTAGTAGTTTACCATTGATGTCGTTGTTGTTATCGTTGTTGTCAATGTTGTTACTATCGTGATGAAATTTTATGGTCGGCAGCAAAGCCAGTTCTATAGTTACTAGTGCGACTTCAGGAATAGACTTCAGTTGTTGAGCTGCAGGGTTAGGGGGGTAGAGTTTTGGGGTTTTTTTCTGTAGCATTCTGGCTAACGGTGAGAAGAAGTCGGCCCCAGGTTGGATGGATTCATGCTTCCTCTGTAGATTCTGATGCGAGTGACATTTAGCGGCAGATAGTGTAGCACTCCAACTGGTAAAACAGGTCTGCCGCTGTGTATATACCACTCAGCTGGTATCGGTTGGATCAGATAGATGGAGACAATCAGGGATTGTAATCAGAGTGAACCTAGATTTAAGGGATTTGTTTTGTTTGCGATAGGCAATGAGTTGAATTTTTAGACTTTTTAAAAAACGGTTTCTATTACTGTGTGTATTTGAAGTATACCCACCTTAAAGTCTCTGCTATTTGATGGTGTTTGTTTCATATTTTTATGCATTTTTAACACTGGATTAAATGAATCGACAATAAGCATAAGCACTGCCTGTGGATCCCCCCTCCCCCCCCAGTACAAGCAAGGCAGACTATCACCATGGAAACTGAAGTGACATAAGTGAGGTGGTGACAGTTGCGCAAGTAGAGCCCCCCTGGTGGTGCGACTGGATAAAGATGTAGGAGAGGAGAACTGTCGACGTGCACGCCTCATCAGGAGGGGACAGCTCAGAGAAAACTCTTTTGTAATAAACCACCCGTAAAGCAGCAGGTTTACTATGAATGAGTTTGAGCACCAGCCTGTTGAAGGCGTGGGCGTTGGCGTCGTCCAAGGAGCAGAGAAGCGGGAAACGAGGAGGGCTAGTCGTAGTGGGGAGGGTTGGGTGGACGTCGTCCAGGCATTGCATGCAATAACTTTTACTCTTTGTTCAAAGGGGGCAGGTCAGTTTTTAAAATGTGCACTAGTTTTAACAAGCCAAGTGGGCTGTGATGGAATATTCATCTCTAACGGGGAATGATTAGATGATTTTAACCCTCAATATTTGGTCATTAAACTCCAGTCAGATAAATGATCACTCCGTTTTTAACGTGACATTGCAAAGCAATATTAACCCAGTTCTAGTTTTCGAAATGTGGAAAAACAAAGCTATAATTCTACTCATTGTGGTTGTTGGTCTCTCGCTATTGTGTATCTGTACTTTCATTTTAATTTTTTAATTTTTTTGTTTTTTTGTTTATTTTATTTGCTTGTATCAATCAGTGGGAATGTGCATTTGGTGTAATAGCTATGTAGGCTTTAGACAATTTTCTTTAAAAATGTAGACTTGCTCGCCTGCATGCCAGAGTATTGTCCTTTTAAAAACAAAAAAAGAAAAAAAACTTTTTTGGAATCATATTTATTATGAGAAAGAAAAAATATAAACCTTTTTTGGGGCGGGGTAAATGTTTATCAGTTTAGTGGGACTGTTTTAGGCTAGCAATATTTGTCCAGTCTCTTTAAGATGCGTTTTAAAGATTCCTACACAAACGTCAGTAATTTTAGGAGGTACAAGCTGTTCTCCGAGGCGAGGGGGCCCGGCTCTTTGCGTCGTGTTCAAATTCAAACGAGGTACTTTCTTCAAACGTGGACCCGTTAAAGATCGAACCCCTCTCCTCTCTGCCAGGCTACCGTAGCGAGCATCCATTTCGTCTCCTCGTTCCTGGTTTGTACCTGTGGCCACGCCTCTCGGCGGGGGCTCTCCTGTCTCCGTGGCAACTCTGCTGACCCCTCACAAATGCACTTCCTCTTTGTGAAGCGGTCCCCATGGCATCAAGGGAGCAGGATTACCTCTTTTTAACCTTTTTAAAAAACAAATAAAGAAGCTCCATATTTCTTTCTGTGCCCCGATAGAGAGAGCATGAATTATTTTTAAATTCCTCTCACTTTGATATATTGTTATATCTTAACGGATTTGTAATTTGACATTGTGTATTGTGTATTTTCATTTTGTTTTCCCTCTTTGGTTCCTTTTTTTGGGGTTTGTTATAGCTCGGCTCTGTTTCTTTTTTTGTTCTGCTAGTGGTCTCTGAAGCTGTGTGTGATTGTCTGATAGCAATAGAATCATAGAGTTGGAACGTTCCAGTTCGGCGAACGGAACGTCCCGATCCTGTGAATGAACGGAACCCTTTCTGACCAGTTGTGAGAGGGTGGGGCGTGTTCTAGCTCCGCCCCCCTCCCAGCGGAGGGCCATTCACTCGCTGTTATTGCTGTTTTGTGACATGTTCAAAAACATTTTTTTTTAGCCTGCAGGGAATTCTTGTGTTAATGTGCAAAGTAATAAATTGGTATTTTATGCCTATAACGTAGCTGCTGTGTTGTCGTCATTGATGACAGATTGCATGTTATGATATTGAAAATCGTATGTCCTTATAGAGCTAGGTGAGCAGTTAACACCAAGGTCTCCATGTGCTTGTATTTAGTCACTAGATGGCATTCTTTACCAAGGATGGTAAATGGCCGCACATGAGTGCTGAGATCAGTAAAACATTAATGATAAGTCCATCTCCTCACATTGATGGCCATCTTAGAACAGACCTGTGCTCTTTCCATGTTATCCAGTGTCAATGCACTCACACTGAACTTCCTGTTTAAGACCTCATGCTGTCCTGAGGATCTATGGGCTTTACTACTTTACACTAGAACACTTGTATACTGGAGCTTGGGGACTAAGACATGTAAAATGCTCAAAACATAGGCGCAGTTTGAACTTTAAGGTTGGGGATTCACCAAAAAAATCTTGAGGGAATGTAATGTGTACAATGCAGAGTAGTAGTAGTAGTAGTAGTAATGTATTGGGCTGAACTTTTGTCAGACACTCTGTTTCTATTAATTCCTTATTCCAACGGATGAGGAACTAATTCAGAGAGTTGAAATGAGGAGTTATCTGATATGATAACCCCTCATGTAGTTTACACTGTTGGCTGTGTTGATATCATTTTCATTTTTTTCTGGTTTCTATTTAAAAAACACAATCTTCCGAAGAGAGCACGTACTACTCACCCATCTTGGTGTGGTTATGTCTAGTCTGATCTGGACCTCACAGCTGAGGATATGTGGTTTGTGTACATGGTGTAACAAGTAGATATTTACAGGTCTGAGGACAGAGATCATCCAGTGTTATTAGGCTATAATTAAATAAAAACACCACAAATCTATTTTCATATCTTGTTGGTTTCTTGTTCAGTCATTAAGGAGACGCAACAAGGGCGATATTATTCATCATTACAATAAATGATAAGTTCTACGTTATAACAAAATATATAGCTGCATTTCTTAGGGGTTCAGTGAGACCCCTGAACCAACCCTTGAACCGTAAATGATGTACAGTATATTCATTGGGCCCCATTTAACACCCTGGCAGGTATACAGGTAGAACAAGAAGACCTGTTATGCTTTTGTGCTTTTCCCCTTCAGTGAGTTATGTAGTTTTTTTTTGTGCATGTAAAAAATTCCTGAAGCGCCTCGCTTGAAGTCCCGCCTTTTCTTCCATAATGTTGTGATGTCACCATGTAACACATTTGTGTAATCTGTCTTCAAACAAAGCTGGTTAGAGCGGAGCTGGAGCGGAGTCCGAAGAGTTTGGTTCGGTTGACGAATCGCAGAACAGACTGGGCTTTCAAACAGAGCCTTCTCCATCGGTAACCTAAGTCCACTGAATTCAGAAAGTATTCACAAATTATTATGTCACATTTTCCTTTTTATGAGATCATTACCAGCAGTCCACACTTAAACACAGATGCTTCGGGCTGAAAAAATGTAAGAAGAAATTGATCTTCTTAAAGGAAAAGTTCACAAAGAAAATGCTGTTGTTTGCCTCCACGGCGAACGGGGAATCGTACGACTGGATAAATGAAAGAAAGAAAGAAAAGAAAGAAGTTTTTGTCCCACAGTGGGGAAATTCGGAGATTTACACTCTGTTGTTCACACAGTACAGTTCACACAGTACATATACATGTAATGGAGAGATGTCTGATTGATGGGGCTGCTCCTGACAAGCGCCCAGAGCAGTTGGGGGTTTGGTGCCTTGCTCAGGGGAACTTTGGAAGGGCCCAAAGGGTAAACTTGCGCCTCTCCAGCAACCAGTTGGTCTTGGTCCATGGGGGATTTGAACCAGGGTCCTCCACATCCTAACCCAAGTCCTTACGGAATGAGCTACTGCCGCCCCAAAGAGACGGTGATTATACAGCACATCGTATTGCTGTTGTTAAATTTGGCCCCCTAGTAATTCATCGAGGATTTACTCTGTTTTTTATTCTCAGTTTGCCGTGGGGGCATGCAAGAACCTTTTTGTTTTCACAAATTCAACGTAATGGCGAGCAATTGATATACAAGTGATCATTTTGTGGGTGAAGTTCTCCTTTAATATGGGATGTACATGTAAGAGAAGCAGCGGTTCAGATAACATTTAAAGAACATGAAGTAATTCACAACATAATTTACTTTAAAACAAAAAATAGCATTTAACGGCTCTTGTATTAATGATCAAAATCATTTATTCAGATGTTGGGAACATTTGGTTAGTCAAAAAGCTGAATGGATTAAACTGAAATTTTCTTTTTATCTTGTATTAGTCTATAAATGTGTTACTAAATGTTTAATAATCAAATTAGAGTTAACATTTAAGTTTGGTCATGATTTAGAAAATAATTTTCCACTTTCCCCGTAGCTTTGGATACATGCTGTGGCTGCTGCGTCGTGTCCGCCTCCCTCCCCTCCTGGTGCCTCAGGTAAAAGAGGTCATGCAGTCAGCTGGTATGACCTCTCTGAAACAAAGGAATTCAAAGAATGTCCAGTATTTTTGTATGTAAAATGTCATTAAACAGGAGCAAACCTAAGTGACCCATGTGGTGATATTTCTCTCTTATCGTCAATGTAAGGCTGCACGGTTTCACCGCACGCATCTGTCTGCGTTTTCTTTCAGCCTGGATAACTATCGCTGGTATGTGTCACCTTCCTCTGCCTCCCTTTGTGTATCATCCCCTCTGCTCTCCCATTTCCTGTGTCCTGGCTGGTTGTCATGACCACCGTTACCAAGGAGAGCGGAGGCTACAGAAGAAAGGAAACCTGAACCTCAGATCTTGATGCCATGATATTTAATTCATCGGCACATTGGCGCACCAAGCTTCAGTGTAATGCAGATGGAGCGAGAGGAAGGAACATTTCAGAATATGAAGACAAAGACGAGCTGTCAGTTCCTTCTGTTTCAACCTGGGTCCTGTTTTCTCCTCTAGTTAAAGGGGAACTACGCCCATGTTCAAAATTTATACATAAATATGTTATTCCGATGGTCTAAGACAGCCCAAAAATATTCAACAGGAACAACTCCAAATACTAGAGTGCTAAAACTTATCATAGGGAATAAAGTGTGGAGCTGCTCCACAGACAACGAACAGGGAGAGATGATGTAGATGACACTGAGAGCACCCAGAGGAATGGTCGGAGTATGTGGGAACATTTTCTGTTTCACAACTGAGAGCACTATAATAAAATAAAACTCATTTCAGCCAAGAACCCCTTAAAATAGAGAATATAACGAGAACCCCGTCATGTATGTCCCTTAGAATAATGTGACGTAGCCTATTTTTTACACCTCTACAGTCTTAGTTAAGAACAACACAAGGTAAATGTAATAGAAATAAAGTATTAGACATTAGTGCTGTCAGAATATCAGATTTTAACTACACGATTATCATGGCCAAAAGAATTCACAGTAGCGACATTATCGTGATATCTATAGAAAATCAGAAAAAAATAATGCCATCAATCAGTCATATTCATATTTATCTTTGTGTTTTGTCTCATTCTGCAAATTATGATCTGTACAAAAGCATAATCTAAGAAGCACGGGATTATTTACATTACATTTATTTACATGATATCAATATTCAGTTTTGAAATATCTCGGTTATCGTCAATACTGGTCATCGCATTAAGACATGTATTTGCAGCTTATAAGAGTTATAGATTTGTTAGATTAGAATGTAATTTATGAACTATTATAAAATAGATTTTAAAAATTCAAGTATTATTTGTTGAACTATGAAGTCTTTTGTTTAAAAAAAAAAAAAAAAAAAAAAGATATGATGTAAATGAATGAATCTGAAAACTTTTCAGACGCCGTGGCAGAGTAACACGGACCCCACTACCTACGACACCACAAGTTTGAGACTTTCAGAGAGAGCAGCTCATGTTCATGAATATTATTTTGCCATGAAAATAACATATTGGAAAGCTTAATTCAGATGGCGTTCCCCCTTTATAATAATAATAATATATTAATCATAATAAATCACCGGATAGACCAGCCATCCTCAGTCTGTTAATGATTCAGCCACAATTTTGTGAAATTTTACTGAAATGACACAAAACGATTAAGAATAAACCAAAAACTCAATGTTGCGTTAAGTGTCAGAATTCAGGGTTTTGTTATTTCCTTTGTCCAGATGGCACAGTCCTGCTGTGACTTTTCAGCATTTCACCCATAGTCATTGTTGGGGGAAAAAAACAACCTATGCCCCCTTTTGTGGAGCAGCTTCTCTCTTTCATCGCAGACAAAAAGAGCTAAGTGAAAGCTCATTTTTGTGAAAGCTCCTTTAAAACACATGCGAGTTTGTGTGGTACGAAGCGATACAAAGTGGTGTAATCCTCATTGTAGAGGCCCCCACCGTGCTGTCTTTGTGTCAACTGATCCACCTACAGACAGCGCTCCATCCTCGGCCATCCCTCCCTCCCTCCTTTTGTTGTCTCACCCTCTTTTTGCCCTCTCCCTCCTTCCTACATCGCCGGCGTTCAGTGTTGCTCTTGCGGGTTTGACTGTCAACGGCGGTGCTGATGATGGGAGGGAGTGAACAGATGCTCTACTTACCCAGAAGTCTCACTATACGGCCCTGATTTGTTATTTATACCCTTGTTTGGAACCAGACTGACCCATTTGGGCTACGTTGCTACCAAAGGAAGCAGCTGGGGGTGGGGTGAAGCTGAGCGGCAGCTGAAGTGGCCTCGTCAAGGCTTGGACCTCAGCGCCAGTTATTGTCCATAAGGAGATACTTCAGCTGGCAGCAGCAGCAGCAGTGTCTGATGACAAGTTCTGCTGGCTGTTTTCCTCTGGAAACCCAAAAATTAGAGACAGATTTAAAAGCCAGTCTCCTGTGAAGTTTGATGTGGATTCTTGGGAAAAACCTGCTCAAATAAGCGGCTGGAATAACCTCTTTTAAACAGCTGATTGTTCATCTCAACAGGATGTTTGTTTCATTGATTCCATGAGGACTAAATGTTGGATTTCTGTCAACAACGAGGTAAAAAGCTACGCTGATATCTATTCTGTATAATCAAGCATCACCCTCTTCAACCCTGCTGTGACAGGATACACTCACAGCAGCATCAGAATCCAAGTATCAGGTTATATCGGGCTGATCCATCTGAGGTAAGGCTACACCATACCACGAGTGTGACACTGAAGTACACTGCAGCTCAACAATCGGCCTGGATTTGAACCACACAAACAAAAAAAAAGCTTGGCTGGGATCCATTTCATTCACAAGGCCGATCGATCCTGCCACAGGTGGCTGCACAGCTATTGGCCACTCAATAATGCACTGACTCAAACTGAGGAGTGAAAGGGAGGAGAAAGTGCCTCTGATCCTTTGGAATAGGTGGATTGTGGAGAGGAAGCGAGTGATTATTTCTGGGTAACGCTGTGAGGACATGGAAGTGAAAACGGTGAGCAGATGTTGAAGAGGAAAAAGAAAAGAGAAGAAAATGGCTGCTGACAAAGTGGCATTGGGGCAAAGACCGTAGGAAGCCAGACAGGAAGGGAACAAAAGACTAGACATCGAAAACCACAAAGGATAACAAACAAAAAAACTGTAGTAGCAAAGGGGAACCCTCAGAGGTTGGCCTATAAAGTGTCGTCATGGTGAACACCGGCATGCAGCTCATCAGCTTCACCTGTGCCGTGACTGGCTGGATCATGGCGATCGCCGTCACGGCCCTGCCTCAGTGGAAGGTCTCGGCCTTCATCGGCAGCAACATCCTAACCTCGGAGATCAAGTGGGAGGGCATCTGGATGAACTGCATCTACCAGACCACCGGCCACATGCAGTGTAAGACATACGATTCCATGCTGGCCTTGCCCCCTGACATCCAGGCGGCCCGCGCCCTCATGTGCCTGGCCATCTTCATGGGCTGGCTGTCCTGCACCGTGTCCTGCTGCGGCATGAAGTGCACCACCTGCGCCGGGGACGACCGGCGGGCCAAGGCGGGCATCGCGCTCTCGGGCGGCGTTCTCTTCATCCTGACGGGCCTGTGTGTGCTGATTCCTGTCTCCTGGACCGCCAACACTGTCGTCCAGGATTTCTACAACCCCAACGTGCCACTGATGCACAAAAGAGAGCTGGGTCAGGCTATTTATCTGGGCTGGGCGTCTGCGGTGATTCTCATGATCAGTGGAGCTGTGCTGAGCAGCACCTGCCCCCTCATGGAGAGGAGCGGCAGGTACCGCAGGGGCTACATAGGCCGCAGCTTTGCTAATTCACCTGCTTCAGCACCAGATCCCCCAAAACCTATCACATCTAACAGTGTACCATTAAAGGAGTATGTATAGGAAGAAAGAAACACCAGCAGGTAGAGAGAGACGAAGTTAAAGAGTTGACTCTGCTTCTCTCCTAAATTTGTCGTCTCAAGTTTTAAGTCTGTGAATTTTAAACTATAAACTAAAATATATATATTTATTAATATACTCAACCTATATTTTGTATATCTCTTTGTAATCTTAAAACGTGTCTATCTTGTGTGTTTCAAATTTGACTTTTACTGCACTGTGATTCTAGTAGTGCCTGAAGAAAGCCCATTGCCTTTATCGTGAGATCAGGTATGACTGTTATGATGGCTTTAATGATGGCTTGTGTTGTGAAGATTGCGGTGATTTCTTAAGCAGTTATTCTCTGACAGTGTCATTACCTCTTGATTTGTCACGTAAAGCCTTGACTGAGTGTGCCTACATCGAAAGTGTGAAATAAAACACGTTTGTTAAAGTGTGCTTCGCTAACTATGTTCTGCAGCTGTCTTTATACTTTTGTCTGCTGGCTGTTTCTCAAAAATACAAAAGTTGGTTTGGGCCATTTTGACCATCACAGAAAACAAGTATTCAAATAAAGGGAACATTTAGTCATTACTGGGTTCATACACAACATGTTTAATGTTCAAAAAACACATTATTTTTCTAATATTGTCTGTCTGAATATACCTGTGTTCAGCCTCCGACTGGCTTGTGAGAAAAATATGATGCACCTTTGCAAAGTAGTTCTCAAGGATCGTTTCAAAAGGTAACACATAAACTGCTAAACTCTCGCAACACGGGCTAGACACTGACCTTCAACGGTTAATGTTAGGAAAGGTCGTTGGGCAGCAAGAGTTTTTGACCTGAATGTGCTGTGGGAGGTATAATCTAAAGCGTCTCTATGTGACACAGGAAGGGGAGCCAAATCTGAATGACTTATTAAAGCACATTTTCTGATCTAGACGGCCCATAAAAAACTGTCTGGGTTGTCTTATTTCACAGTTTGTGGGTTCGTAGTTACTCCAGATACCCAAAAAGCACTGAAACGTGAGTTGTTCATGATGTGTTGCTTTTAAGTATGAAATGACGCCACAGGGTCATTTTTTTGTGGAAAAACACGTCAATGTAATTTCCTTCATCTTCAAATTAGTCTGGTACATGCGCACACTTCCCATCCAAGAGCACATCTAGGGTCGGTTATATGACAAAATAAAAATCCATCCAGTTCACGTCCACGGGAATTGCGTCCATCTACGCATGTATGTTTGTCCCTCTCTTCAGGCCTCTTCATCAGTCACATCTGAATGCTGGTCAGAGTCCAACTTATGTCACTTCTGACTCTCTTCATTAGGACTCAGTAAAAAAAGACACTTTGCAAAGTGTATCTGAAAGAAGAAAGAGGAGTAATTATTCCACCTACAAATCTTAAGAACCTCCGCTACGACTGTAACACTGACAGCTAATGAAGCAACAGCCTGCATGCATTTGGCTGAGCGTTGGTCTCTGGTCAATTGATCTTCAAAATGTACCTTAAATGGAGATTTGTCAAGTATTTAATACTCTTATTAACATGGGAGTGGGCAAATATGCTGCTTTTTACAAATGTATGTACCTATTTATTATTGAAAATCAATTAACAACACAAAACAATGACAAATATTGTCCAGAAACCCTCACAGGTACTGACTGTAGCATAAAAATATGCTCAAATCATAACATGGCAAACTGCAGCCCAACAGACAATAACAGCTGTCAGTGTGTCAGAGTGCTGACTTGACTATGACTTGATCCAGACTGACTGTGATTATCATAAAGTGGACATGTCATGTCTGTAAAGGGGAGACTGGTGGGTACCCAGAGAACCCATTTACATTCACATATCTGGAGGTCAGAGGTCAAAAAATCTTTTAAAAATGGCCATGACAGTTTTTCCTCGCCAAAATTTGGAGTGTTATTTAACCTCCCTCACAACAAGCTAGTATGACATGGTTGGTACCAATGGAGTATTTAGTTTTTCTGGTTTCAAATGATACCAGTCTCTTCACTGGTGTACTTCAGTGGTACTTTAGTAGCTTTAAATCTGAGCCTGCTACAACCTAAAAATCACAAGTTGCGTTAATGCGTTAAAGAAATTGGTGGCGTTAAAACAAATTTGTGTTCACGTGTTTTCTTAACTTTGACAGCCCTAATTAAAATAGAACATATATAAACTGAAATTAGGCCACATTAAAATGGCTTTGTTATGATAGCTGATGCTTTAAAACATCAGACATTTCTGATATTTTTTATTTTGTTTTAGGATTCTAAAAAAAACATCCTGCAGCCAAACTTCCTGTTGCTCCACAAAAGATATATTTACATGACTTTACATAGTTTGGCCTTTTATCTATGCTAATACAAAAATCTACCTAAAACAAAATGTGCTCACAAATGCATGTCACTATCTGATAGTGGCCAAACTATTTTAGGGTGGACCAACAAATCACTGTTTAAACTCTTTATATCTTACAAGGATCATACATGATTAATTAGTTATTATTTGAAAAGACCAACATTACAATGTTCAACAACACATAAGGCGATTTACCTGTGATGCTGTCTTCTGCACTGGGAGACTCCAGGGATTTCCATCTTTCGGGAGCAGATTCTAAAAGGGAGAGATCGTCAGCCCTCAGAGTCTGCAGCAGAGTCTTCTTCCTCAGAAATCTGAACACATGAGTTGAGGAGAAGAAAAAGACCCTAAAACGTAATGCAACGCAAGCATGAACAGAGAGGATACTGTTGTCGATAGTGACGCTCGGCATCCTGCAGCCACTCCAGCATGTCGGAGACTGACGGGGCGGTGGCTGAGCGCTCCGTTACAGTGAGCACATCCAGACTGTCTGCATTCTGCTGGTAAAGCTGGAGGACTGCAGAGACCTGGTTACTGATGGAATCTCTGACGGACTGCAGAGAGGACCTGAGGGAAAGAGGGGTGGATGGACAACATAAGTCCCAAGGCAAAATCCCAAATCTGGTTTTACACTCTTTATTATTTTAGATGATACTGAGCTCACATGGAGAATATTCCCAAATAATCACAAGCAAAATGGCAGGTATGAGAGCTGTTTTGCTCTGGGCAGAAGTTGCTATAGCAGCCATGAGCACTGTACCACCACATGGCACAGTACTAAAAGGCAACAAGACGAATTCTCAAGTCTCTCATTCTCAAATTGTCTCAATCCTCAGTCCCAAAGTCAAAATTTATTGATAAACAAAATATTCTACTTTAAGCCATATTTGCTGGCATCTAGTCTTTCAAAACCTGCTTTCTCCCCGGCATGCATCTGTATTAATGGGGCACTTTAGCAGTAGTCTAATAGCAGCAAGAACAACAAGAACAGGCAGAAATCTGGACACTGAGAGTCTGAGATATTTGTTGGCTCTTTTCTGTTGTTGCATGTTACATTTAGTCACTTTTAAGCATCTTTCTTATAAAACTAATAGAGATTATTTTTACAAATGGGCACTACATGTAATTTGATATTCAATTACATTCAATGTGTTTAATACATATATCTAGGCCTACTTTTATATGTTTCATAGGCTTTACAATGCTGTCAGAGAATATGCAATATGTTGCTGTGGAAATAAGGTTTTGAATGAGGAACAAAAAAACCCCCGCATTTGATATATTTTGTATGCACAATTCATGTTTTTTTTTTTTTATTGCAATGAATCGATCGATTGATCGTTAGTGTTACCGATGATCGATTCTGTTCGTGGGAAGCGCTGGTAGCTAGTGACATGGTAGCAGCATACCATTAATTTAATTAACACTAAAAAGAGCAGCCTGCCATCACCCACATTTACATCTCAGGGTCACTTGGGATGGGGGCTCGGTAGCTGCCCATAGCTCATATCTGCCCAGGGACCCTCTAAAAGGTTGAGATGGCCCTGCACAGGTTGTGTAGTAGTAGTAGTAGTCGTAGTAGTAGTAGTAGTGCATCATCACTACAGTCGTACAGTCTCCATTTGTGTTGCACTATGTACTCGACCACTTACATCTTCTCATTGAGTTGGCCCAGCACTGTGTCCGTGGCTTGTATGAGCTTAAACCGCAGCCGCTCCTCCAGGTCAGGGAAGTCTCTGAGCGGTGTGTTGGAGATTTGGACGTTAGAAAGCGCTCGCGACTGCTCCGCCAAGTTCCCCAGAGACACCATCAGAGGGCTGCAGTCGGCCAACACACTCCTCCATACTTTCTGATTGTTTCCAAGACTCTGGAGGCTTTTCCTCAGTGCCTGATGAAGCGAAATAAGCGCAGGTTTGGACATTTCAGGTGTTGATTTTAGACATCCATTCAAAGCAAAATCAAAGCCGCGTGTGTACAATAAACGGATCTTCGATTTTACATTATTTAAATCCGTTTTGGATTAACGAACTCCTTTAATACGGTTTCTTTAATCCTGTAAAGAGGTAATATTAGCTGCTAATAGCATCACATTTCCACCATGTTGCCTGAACCCATTTCCGTCCTCCTGATGTAAACACTGACGTTTGGTGCTGCGATTGGTCGAGAGCGAGTTTTCGTGACGCAAAACGAACACGAGCTGTAATTGGCTGACGTTACGTCTGGCCCCTCCCCGCGCGGACATTTGAAAACGGCTTTGTGAAGAAGAAGAAGAAGAAGAAGAAGAGGAAAGTTGCCGACGAAGAAGAACATAACCAGGTAAGTAATTGTTTATAAAATATATATCACCAACTAATTATGTAGAGTGTTTTAATAAATATTTGTCCGTGTGACAGAAACAGCCGAACCGCGAGGCAAGCTAGGGGACTTACCAACTAGCAGAACATGTTAGCATTAACTGTTAGCTTGCTAACGACAGTTAGCTCCATTTCCATCCAGCCGCATGTCGACAGTTTATTTTTTTAAATGCCGGATGCAGTTATATTATAAAGCGACACTGTGTAACGTGAAGATATTACTGTCTTGTGTTGTCAAGCGTGTGGGTGAATTTACTTGGTTTCCGCTATCTGTCCATGTAGACATGGCTCCCAGGAAAAGGACCACCAAACAACGGAAAAACAACCCCAAAACGGCGAAGCTGGAAGCTTTCCTGGAAGACTTCGACAGCGAGGGTGAGTATGTTTAACTTACCACTGCAGTTTCTTCAGTGTACATGGCACTTTGTGAAGCAGTGCTCTGTGAAATTTGCTATACGAACAGCTTAGACTTAATCTGAAATTCACATGGACCTCCAGACCCAGAGAGGGTTGCTGTATGTACCCGGGTTCACTCTCCTCAGGACCATGTCAGTGGTACTGGTATGAAGAATGGCTCCTTCCATCATGTGATATTATGACAGAAACTGGCAGATTTTAGAGGAGATTTGATATGGACACCGAATGAATATTGAATTATATATTGTTATACATACATATACAAATGCAGTAATTTTGTTATTGAAGACTGATTTGATTTGCTTTATTATTGTGTCATGTATAAATAATATGTTCCGGGCTTACATAATTTAGAAAATAAAAAAGACAAAGGTAGAAACCAGAGTAGCAGCAGCATAAGTTAAAAGATAAATAAACCATCCTGGAGGTTTTCCAAGCTTGAGAAACAAAAGTAGCCAACTTTATGAGCATTAACATTAAGCAGCCATTTCAACTTATCTGAGCACCAAAACACTTCTGCATTTGAACAGACATTTCATTTAAAATAGAAGTTCGTAACTCATCATGATATGGACAATACAAAAGAAAATGTGATTTGTTTTGAACTTCTCCTAACTCGCGTACTTCGCACAACCTGTTGTCCTCCTGGATGTTTTTAAATCTTCCGACTTTAAGGGTTAGAGGAAGGACTGCTGTCTTAACTGTGCAACTAAAGACATCTGACTCCTTCATAAGTTTGCTAGAACATAAAATTCAGCGCTATAACTGTGCTTGATTTGAATACAAGTTTGTAATTTTGGTTTTAACTATATATCTTTCAACCATTTTTCTTCAGATCTAGCAAGTAACTTTTTTGACATTGTGCTCATGCTGCATGATAAATTATTATTATATGTATATTTTAATTTTGCTTCCTCAAAAATAGCATGCAGCTCTATAATCCAAGGAGCATTGCGTGATTTACTCCAAAGAAAAACCTTCTTGTTAATCCTGTTTTCTGGCATATTAAGTAAATGTTTCCAAAGTCATATTGTTATACATTTTTGGATTTTGAACCAGGAATCCAACTCATATCACCCCAAACAGCCAAAATAGGAGCAAATTTGTGAACACCTAAAAAAAAACAGTGTGCAGCTCTGTTCTGTATAATGTGCTATTCTACATTCTTTAAAGCCCCATATGCCTGAAGCGTAGTTCAATATTGGGGAGACACATGCATCATAGAGTTGTGAGTGAGTTAAATACCCAAGACCTTTACAAAGAACTGTGACCAAGCTATAATGAGCCTGACTCTGTACAATACAGAAAAACTAAAAATCAGTACTCTCTGGCTGAACTATGATGGCAATAATCTCCTTTGACCTTTCTGTACTGCAGTTTCTTGTAACTGTTTCTGCAACTATGGTCACTTTTGACATTCCTAAAAAATCAAAAGAAATCAATCCCCACGTGATTTTAATCTGAACCATAAGATTATGTAATATACTGTATATAAACAGGTACACAGAATTACATAGAGTGGTTAAGATTTTAATCTGCAGCATATTTATTTTGCATGGTTTTCATCATTTGGTCATACTAGATGTCCTCACCGCATTACAGTTATGTTCATTTTATACATTTTGCTCTTTTAATTTCTGTAATGTTTTTAAAGAAAAGTAATATGTATATAAAACAGTATCATTTGAAAGTTTCATATTATATTTGAACTGACTCATTTTACGTCTCTCAACATTGAGACAACAGTTGGCACATGAAGAAAGTGGTATTTTAGACCCAAACAATACTCAATAATTTTTATTAAATCACATTATTTAGTGGATTTTTGTTATGTCAAAATGGGTAATGACACTGTATATATTTATAAAGAAATGCACTGCAAATTTGAGCATAAATCCAAAATTTTACTGCTGGGAAAAAATGCCTGTAGTTGCAGAATCACCCACATGCCGATACTGATATATCTGGAATAAACTGAAAGTGGCTGATAGTATTGATTGGACTAATATTTCATTTGTTTGTCATGACAGATGCATCATCATGTAAAGGACATTTAAATGTTATATTTTGTAAATGTGGAGCCAATTTTAACTACTTTTTATAAAAACTAAGAAAAAAAAACTTTTATTCTGTTTTCACAGTGAAGACCAGAGTTGGACAAATGAAAGAGAAGATCAACCAGCTGCTGAAAGATGTCGACAACAGCTACAACATGGCACTAATTAAGCTCCCCAAGGCCGTCAGGCAAATGGGCTGGTTGGAACATTTCAGTGAGTTGACACAGACGCTCTCAGATTACTTTATGAAACCCAAAATCCCAAATCCATTAATATTATTTTAAGAAATACCAAAATCGTGCTACGGCGTGCTCTTCAGCATTCCGTATCTGATAATGACTCCTGAAACATGTTATGTGTAGATGCTTGTAAAACAAATGATCTGCACTGGTGTTATGTCTATTGTGTTAAATGTGAAAGTTGTATAGTTTCATCCTTTTAAACATTATTAAATGATAATAATGTGCCTCTCTCTGTAGTGTCTGAGAAACAAAAGTCACCAGAAGTGGGTAATATAAAGGTGAGCTGATTACCTTTCTCATTAACTCATGTTTATCTCTTTGGCTTATGCAGCCACACCCTGCACTCTATTAAACATTCATTCAGTACTTGATTCACGTCTGTTAACAGAGAGAAGAGGAAGCGGCTATTGTTGAAAGCGTTGTGGCTGAAGACCACGCAGTTCTTCTGAAGTCAGTCAAGAAAAGTATGCTAAAACTTTTTCGTATTAAGTATTTTCAAATGAAATCTGTCTCTAAACAAAGTACCCAGTCGAGACTTAAAGGTTTGGAAAATGAGTAAACATTTGAAGTGGATTTCATCCGACTGATTTTTGCCTCCAACCCGCAGCATCAAAGAAAAAAGGTGGAGCCAAATCCACTTCAGAGGATGAAAACACCCCGAGCACAACTAGGAAGGTAATGACTGATATTTACTTCAAGCAACGCATAAGAGCAAGAAAGCACAGCTGAGTGTTGACAGCGTTATTGATCATAAATATACAGAGAGTGTGATTACTGTGGAAAGTCATTAGTACACAGCCACTTTATGGTGTTTAACTGCTTGTTCCTAATTCAGGGGAAAGCAGCAAGGAAACCTCCAACTACATCAAAGAGAGCAAAGGCGCTGACAGTCAGCAAGCAGAACGCCTCCATCAGACGGTAAGTGTCGTTATCTCTTTACCTCTTTCACAAGTTTGGTAGCCCAATAATGTCATAAGCTGGGTTTGCATCAAAAGTTCCTGTGACTTTTGGTCTCTGGAACTAAAAGGTTCCCTCAGCCCACTGTCGTCTGTGCTTCCATAGCGGTTTAAAAACCTGTGAAGATTAGGCATATTAGTCCGCTCACAAATGAAAAAGTCGCGTGTGACGAAGGCTGCTGGTAGTCACAGCAGTAAACACTCTGCAGCCTGCAGTTCACTGTGTCCACCTGTTTTCTCCATAAAATGTTCTGGAAAATAAACACTAGGTTTTGTCTTACTGCAACAATATTTACTGCCGCATAGTGCACTGCTCAACAATATTAAGGAAACGCTTAATCATCACAGTACAACACCAAGTCAGTTAAACTTCAGGGATATCAATCTGTCCATTCAGGAAGCACAAGTGATTGTGAATGACTTTCACCTGCTTTGGTGCAAATGAAAGTGACAACAGAGTGCAATGAAGAGGCAACAGCAAGACAACCCCCAAAAGGGAATGGTTTTACATGTGGTAGCCACAGACAGTTGCTCTCTCCTGATCCTTCCTGACTGATTATTCTGTAGTTTTGTGTTCTGCTAGTGTCCTTGTCACTACTTGTAGCCTGAGGCTGTACCTGCTGCACAGTCAGGTTGCACAGGTAGTCCAGCTCCTCCAGGATGGCACATCTTTAAGTGCAGTTGCAAGAAGATTTGCTGTGTCTCCCAGCACAGTCTCAAGAACATGGAGGAGATACCAGGAGACAGGGCCGTAGAAGGGCATCGACCCAGCAGCAGGACCGGTATCTGCTCCTTTGCGTGAGGAGGAACATGAGGAGCACTGCCAGAGCCCTCCAAAATGACCTCCAGCAGGCTACTGGTGGACATGTTTCTGACCAAATTATCAGAAACAGACTCCATGAGGGTGGCATGAGGGTCAGACGTCCTCTAGTGGGACCTGTGCTCACAGCCCAACACCGTGCAGTTTGACCGGCATTCACCAGAGAACACCAGAATTAGCAGGTCAGCCATTGGTGCCCCGTTCTCTTCACAGATGAGGTTCGCACTGAGCACATGTGACAGGCGTGAAAGAGTCTGGAGATGCCGTGGTGAACGTTATGCTGCAACATCATTCAGCATGATCGGTTCGGTGGTGGGTCAGTGATGGTCTGGGGAGGCACATCCTTGGAGGGTCGCATGGACCTCCATGTCAAAGCCAACTGTACCCTGACTGCTGTTATATACTGGGATGAAATCCTCAGAGCGATTGTCAGACCTTACGCTGGTGCAGTGGGCCCTGGGTTCCTCCTGGTGCAGGACGATGCCCGGCCTCATGTGGTCACAGTGTGTAGGCAGATCCTGAATGGCACTGATGCCATTGACTGGACCTCACGTTCCCCTGACCTAAATCCAATTCGGCACCTATGGTTATGTATCGGTGCATCCGACAGCACCAAGTACCATCACAGACTGTCCAGGAGCTCACTGATACACCAATCCAGGTCTGGGAGGAGATCCCCCAGGATACCATCCGCTGACTCATCAGGAGCCCAGATGTTGTCAGGAGTATATACAGGCACGCAGAGGCCAAACACACTACTGAGACACATTATGAGTTAAGCTGGATCAGCCTGTCATTTCAATTTTTTACTTTGATTTTTGGTTTGGTTTTGAATCCAGGCCTCAGTGGGTCCCCTTGTCCTAAAATGGTCCTGTAAACTCCACCCTGAAAGTTCAGAAAGCACTACCCTCTAGGCTCTGGTAGCTGCAGTCGAAATGCAGTGAGTTCTTCAAAAAGTTTTTAGTTCCAGGGGGAAGTTCCTGCAGTGGGAACAGGACTATACTAACAGGTCTCTGTCTGGTTCCAGATCGAACAGGAAGCCCCTGGTCACTCCTGCCAGGAACATGCTGGATTCTTCTTTAATGATGGGCCCCACTCCCCTCGTCACCCCACGCTTCGACCCAAGGTAAGCAGACGTTATAGGAACAAAGGATGTCTCATTCCCTGTAAACTGATGCAGCTTTATGTCGTATTTGCGTCAATAAAATTCAGTGTAGTTTGATGAATAAACACCTGTGAGAAACACTG
This sequence comes from Pterois miles, assembly GCA_947000775.1. Taxonomy (NCBI): domain Eukaryota; kingdom Metazoa; phylum Chordata; class Actinopteri; order Perciformes; family Scorpaenidae; genus Pterois; species Pterois miles. The sequence continues at coordinate 4,037,158 of CAMQGK010000638.1, forward strand.
GGAACTGTTTATCTAGTTGTGTACTACTTGCTTGTATCTGTGTTTGTGTTTTATGTGCTATACTCAGTATTTAACATTGTGACTGAAATTCTTTTATAGTTATTGCTTTTTTATTTTATGAAAACAAAATGGGCAAATAAACGCTCAAACTATTGCATCAATTCTCAGGATAATATTTAAAGCACTTTGCTTTTATAGACCTGATCTGCAAGTGGATTTGGCGTCTTTATATGTTCACCATTATGCAGTCACGAGAGACATATTCTCTTTGCCATCTCACTAAATTGAAATGCTGCTGTAATGGAGCAACTATTGCAGTTTTTACTCTCATGGATCTTTTAATAAGTCAGACATTACACGCAGTGAGAGGTTCATAATACTCACCGTTCAAGCTTTATTTCATCAGGCTTCCCAAGACCCCCGCTGTGAGGATTCCCCGCCACAAAGAGAGGGTTTATAGCATTTCAGTCAACGGCTCCCCGATTGCAGCAGGAAATGAGGACGTTGTCATCAACGTCCCCATCGGCAGCGGAGAGGTGAGTGTGTACTTAGCTAGGCTCAGACTTCCGGATCCTACAGGATAGTATTTAAGTAATAAATACTTTTAACCAGGAATGGACTAATAAAGATATAATATGTTAAATTTGTCAGTTGCTGTTTGTAAACACACAGCACTCAACGTTGGCCTCCTCAGCTCAGTAGCGATTGTTGAGCAAGCTATAGAGGGAATGAAGAGGGGCCGGCGTTAGTGAGAACAAAGCAGTGAATCAGAGAAATAAAACGTTATCTTCTGATTGTTTCAGTGTTTTGAATGAATGCAGTCGAAGGGCAGGCTTCATCCTGTCTGCTCAGCGCTGCTCTCAATGACTCACTGGTAGCAGCGCTAGCGCGCAGCTGAGGAGAAATGGAGGAGCAGTGGGAACACTGGAGCACACCCACATAAAAACACACCTATTCCCATCCGTCAAATACTCCCACTTAGTATCTGACAGAGCTAAAGGGGGACTTGTGCTCTGATATCAAACGGGCGTGACAGAACACCAGTACTTGATGACCTGAACGTGCTGCACACCCTGTGTGCTTATTGGCTGGGGATTACACCCCCACGTGGGGCCAAAAGGCTGTTTGTAGATGCCCAGAGATGTTCCAAACACAGCGAAATACAAATAGTCAAAATACAATGACATATTCATTTTAACAGCACCAATTTCTTCATTAATGCAACTTGCGGTTTTTTGGTTGTAACAGGCTCATTTTAACGCTAGAGCGGCGATAATGGCATCATATGAAACTAGAAAACCTCCTTCATGACTAGCTTGTCATGAAGGAAGCTAAATAACGTTCTAAACTTGCATTACATTTTGGCGAGGACAAACTGGCATGGCCATCAAGGGGTCCCTTGACCTCTGACCTCCAGATATGTGAATGTAAATGGATTCTCTGGGTACCCACCAGTCTCCCCTTTACAGACATGCCCACTTTATGATAATAGCATTCAGTTTGCATCAAGTCATAGTCAAGTCAGCACACTGACACACTGACAGCTGTTGTCACAATTAATTATGGACGATCATGTGATTAATTGCGTTTAAGTATTTTAATCGATTGACAGTCCTAGTAGGAATCTATACATAATTTTTTAAAGAATATTCCTACATATTATAACTTAAGTTCAGACAATTTTATTCCCACATTTTTGTTTTTCAAATTAAATTTGCTAGTAATTGTAAGTCCTTAGTACTGCAACATTTGATAATGCTGAGGAACTTAAAGTAAATGTGGTGTTTGTGCGTTAGGCCTATATTTACATTGGATAAGACCATTGTGTTTTATTTATTATGAGCTCTGACAAGCCGGCTAATTTACTAAACAGATGTCTTGTAATTTGTTGCTGTAGAGCATTCAGCTATTGGCCAGTCAGTTGGACTCGGTGGACCTGTCTCTACTGGATGAAACCGCTCTGACGAGCATTCGGCTGCTGCAGGTACATTAATTACAGAAGTGCTGTGTTATCACCATGGGCCTGTTTTGCTACACAGTTTAACATTGTGTGAAAGATTTGCTTTTATTCTCATGGTTGTTTTGTTTTTTCCCTCCTTGACAGAACCGACTCACAACCCTGTGCGGAGCAGCAGAGTGACCTAACCATCTGCTGTCGACTTGTACATTACTTTTAAGAAATTTTATCTTTATTTCAAAACTTTGCATCCTCTGCTGGTATGGTGTACTGTTTTTGCTTGTAGGTGAGATAAATGTGCTATTTTACCGTTTTATTTTATAAATTGTTCATTCTTTGATCTGTAAGTACACTCTAATCTTACATTTTTTTGCGTGTTTCATTTTGTCACAACACAATCCTCCACGTACTGTACATAGATCGCTCTTTGTCTGCAAAACTGACAAAGGCTTTTGACCACAGCTCTAAATATATGTGATATGGTTTATTTTGGATTGTACTATGTTGAGAGTGTGGACAGGTAGTTTGATCACAAAATGACAAATCTATCTTCAACAAGCTGTACCTTTACGTGATGACCACTAGGTGGTAGCATGTCACCATAAAAGCTAGCTTGTCTGGTGGAGTCAGAGCAGACTGTTCTGCTGTCTTTCTCCAAGTGTAACCTGTCCTCTATTAAAAGCTGACGTCATAAGACCATAAGTTGAAGTAAAATTTGTTTCAATATGTTTCTCAGGCTGATAATCAAGAAAAATTACTGTCACAAGCTTGGTGGTCACTTTAAGAAGCTCAAACATGGAGCAATATTGTAGTTTTGGTATTTGAATACTTATTGTCCTGTAGCTTAACAAACTCTTGCTTTTGCTTATATAAGAAGTTCTGCTTGTCCTTTCACGACTTTGTTTACACAGGGGGGCTTTAGTGGGTCACGTGACGCACTGTTGGCAGAAAGTGGCAGCCTGTCCCGCTGCTGGCACCGAAACCTGCACTCTGACCTTCGGGGACATCATAACGCTGCCAATTAGAAGCTTGTTTGGCTTTGCTAGGCTTGATGAGCTCGTTAGGGTTTCCACCTGGGATGAACCGGGTCAGACCGGGCCTCACCTTGGGCCCAGACAGACAAGTAGAACTCTTTGCTATTCCCGCCTGATTCTCATGTGTCATATGCTAGCAAGCCACAGTGTGGGAACTCTGCGCCCCCATCTGAAACGGGGCCCGGTCCCTTCCATCTGTATCCATCTTAAGCGCTTCATCATCGGCTGTCTCTCGCTGTGCAAACTGTGTTGCAGAGGTAAAAACCAAACTGCATCCCTGCAAACGACAGATGTTGCGGTCAGCGGTGCGTGCAGTTCAGCTCCCTCGTTAGCGGAGCACCGAGCCCTCGCGCACCTGCTCTACATATCAGAATTTTCCTACTTTTGCCTCTGAATGGATTGGATCCTCTCCCCTTTTTTTTTTTTTTTTTTTTTCATTCTCTAGGTGGGTGGAAAATTGCCATTTTGCACGGATGGCTTGGTTTTCAGTAAGCACGCAGGCAGTGGCGCAGTGACAGGTGCGGTATGGATGGGGCGGATTTTGAGGTCACGGAGCAACGCTGCTTCATAAATCATCCTCTGAGATGTTCAGGATGAGGGACTGGAACCCGAGATAATGGCAGGGAGACAGTACAGAGTCAAGACTTGTACAAGCAACTCTGTATTAGCATCCATTCTGTGCAGTGGTTTAAAGCAATCCAGAGAAAATGAGAGAATTATCCCGTTTTCAGTCCAATATCTTGAGGTCAGAGGTCAAGGGATTCTTTTGAAAATGGCTTTTCCCGTTTTCCTTCGGTTTTTTTAGTCTGATGTTATAGCTGTACCTTCACTCCAGTTATAAAGCTGAACCCGCTACAGCCTCTGAAAGACGGTAAAGTCAGTCAGGATCACCCGGTTAAACTTCCAACAGTTACGATACCTCCCATTTGGTAAATCAACTACACAATTGTCAACATACCACTGGCAGTTACATTTAAATAAAATCTAATAAAGCAATTGATTTAGCAAATTTAAAAGGCGTTAGCCACCATTGTGCCTCGGTTGGGAACAAACTGCTCCAAATATGCAACACACAAAAGCAGCTAATTTAGGGTCTTTATATATATCTGGCAGTCGGAATAATCTGAATTATTCATCAACAGTCGTTGAAGTTGGAATAACGGGAGGTTTTCCTGTTCTTCCCATTGTGCTAACATTATCCATGTTTCTGTAAACAGATTTTTATGCACATTTGGAAGTATTGCATTAGAAAAGCTGTATTTGATACAACTTTCCAAATGTACAAAAACATTTTTGCTCTTGCTTCAGGTGTTTCTTGAAAAAGAGCTGATGTGTTAAATGGGTAGGTTAATAAGTATAAATAAGACATAGGGAACATTTAACTCCTGACCGATCAGCTGTTTCTGCAGTCGGCATTTGTGGATATTCCCATAACTCTGAAAACATGACATGACCTGAAGGCCTCTCTTCATTTAGATGGTTCGATGACCAAGGTTACTTGTTTTGTTTCCAATTTGCAAACCTTCTACTCTGTATACTGGTGGATTACAGCAATACTTAATGCATAACCTGTACTGTCAACTTCTGATGTAACTACGCTTTGCATAGCCAAGTTCATTCGCTCCATGACAGTTGGTGGAAACACAATGCTTATCAGATTTGACTTGGAGGACCAGGGTCTGTTTGGTTGACATCCTGATTGGTGTTGATGGCCACCACCAGACACTTTACCTTTGATTCCTATACAGGTATAAAGTTCTATAGAGCCGGAAACATTAGACCCCTGACGGCTCCAAATCTGTATTTCATCCAGGGTACCAAAAGGGCGACAGCCTTTATACGGGCAATGATGTATCTGAGTTGTGTTTATAGGTTGTTCCAAGTTGCCAATCAGATCGATCAGTACTACTTGCGTTGGCGTTCCCTGAACCTTTTCTTTACCTGTCCTTTTGTCTCCTTGTTCCACAATAAGCCCCACCCTCCACCAATCCCATCTCTCAGGCCCTGACCCCACCTCCCCTCCCCCACAATTTCCCTCATTTTGTATTCTCGAAATCTGTTATCATTAACACGTGTGTCTGACATATGAATGTGGCGTATTTCTCAACAAAGCTGTTCCCTCCCCAAACTGCTGGAGCTGTTGGTTAATTGAGCCCCCAGACCTGGGGAAACTGCCAAATTTGCTGCTAAGACGAATGAACCTGGCAGAGCCATGTTCTTCTAGCGAAATTAATTCTCCGGTGCGTCGAGGCCTCCTATAAATCCCATCCGTCAAGTGCCACACTAATCGATTTATTCCTGTGCTCACACCTCCGTCTGCCGCTGTCTCTCACTCAGTTCATACCAAGCCAGCCAGGAGTTGAGACTCATGTTTTGCTAAGTCGGTTTGTCAGCGCGAACCAAAAAAAAAAAAAAAAAAGTCACTGAATGCTTTGTTCTGTCTGCTTTTGTGATGGAGAGTGAAGAAGACAAGAGCTGAGGGTGAAGTGAAGTGGCAGACGGGAGGAAGAGTTAAATGGGACTGAACGGCCCCCACATGATGCATTCTGGGCATGTGTTCGTCTGGTGGCCAGCAGGGTCCTGATGGCGTTTTGATGGGCGGCCCCTCTGTCGCTCAGGCACCCCTGACGATAGGGCGGGGTGGAGGGGAACATCTGCTGCCAAAAAAACAATCCTGTGGAAATGAAGCCCTGAAAAATAACGGACGACTCGCACGAGAGGCAGGAGGTAAATGCCATTTGCTGATTGCACCGAGGTAAACTTTTGCTTGGTGGCTCTGAAATTCAGACACTTGTCCGTTAGATACGACGCACTGCACACCTAAAGAACTCAGAGACATTAATTCTTTGCTGTGATCCAAGAAAGCACACTCAAGGAAAAAAGAAACGCACCACAACTTTTCTGACAGTTTTTTGGAAGAGTTTAATTTTTGTTGGAAATGTAATATATGCACATCAACCACACATGTATACGTGAACTTCAGGCCAAATGTTCATTACAGTTTCAACAACAATAATGTTACAAAAAATAAAGCACCCTAATTAACAAAAGTAACAGGTTTTTCATTCAACATTCAATAATTAATGTGACCCCCTTTTGCGGCCTGTGATGTGCTCCAATGGGCTCAACTGCAGTTTTTGTTGTCACAGAGATGTGACAGGCGATAACTCGGGTCGTAACTCTGGGTCGAACAGATCAGGGGCGGTCATTGGAGGAGCCTGTGGTGTTGCAACGTTCAGCAAGGTGCACGATAGTTGAGTGGTGAACTCCAAACTCCCAGACTACGACTCCTTCCAGCTTGGAGCGTGCCAACGGCCCGATCTCTCTCTGGTTGCAACAGTCGTGGCATCGTGGATAACTGTGCTTTTGGTTCCATTTGGTGTCTTTTTATAGGGAACGGTTGTGTACAGTTGAGCGGTGGTCAAACTCATGTCAAAATACACTTTGTATTGCTCACCAAAATCAATGAACTGGAACCAAGAAAACGATCATTTTGCTTTGACTCTAATTTGTACTGAACTCACAGCAGTTTCAAATTTTGCCATGGTAAGCATATTTTGGAGGTATTTTAGAAAATAAATGTGGTGCGTTTCTTTTTTTCCTTGAGTACACTTTCTTGTTTTGAGTGATTGTCCGGTTTGTGCAGATGTGATGCACTAACCAACCGAAAAGAAAAGTCTCTTGCTTATGCTGAAAATTGCAGGTAGACACACTGCGAAAGGGTTAAGATGTGTTGAAATATAGTACGGTAATTCTTTCTATGTGACTTGTTGTGTGAGAGTGACTGTTTAAGTTGGAGTGCCTAAAGGAGTTGATATGTTGACCACAGGGACCAGGGTCTAGATTGAGATCTTCTTATGTGGGCTTTTTACAGTAGTAGTAGTAGTAGTAGTAGTACTGTCTTAAAGTACCGTAACTTTAGGCAGTGAGCTGAAGGAACCTTTTAGTTCCTTAAAAGGTAGTTTCAGGGACTGCAAGTGCTGGGAACTTTTGGTGGAAACCTAGCTTTGGTATGTGAACTGTAACTGTGGTGCTATATGTAAGAAGTAAGTTGGTTTTTAGGAGTTTAAGAGCACAGTTTTAATACTGGAGAGTTACATGTATCATTATATTTATTATTGTCCCTTCCTCTATGCATTCCAACAAGCAGCATTCCTGATTTTGTAAGTACAGTAAATAAACCTGCTTTGTAAACCATTTTCTGCCCATGAACAATTTCAGAGTCAAGGGCACAAACTTACTCTTTCCTAACAGCGCGAACCGAAGCCTGCATACAGAGGGTTTTAATGTGGAAAGAGACACCTACCTGAGCTTTGTGCTGTCATTCCTATGCTGCACCTGGCCTGGCTGGGTTGGAAACAAGCGTTTCTTATTTGGTTAAAGGAATATGAGATGCAAATATCAGGAAGGGCGACAGAGCAGGGATAAAATAAAGTGAATTCTCAACCCATTCATTACCTCCATCAAAGACAGAAAAGGAAAGTGACCATAAAATGAGCGTTGGAGCAATGGCCGCGATTGCCTTTGAGAAATAATTAAAGCCTCTTTGCAATGCTCCCCTGCCTCCGGGAAAAATCCCCATCTTCTGTATGGTCTGCAATTGATGTTTGGTTTACCAGGCCCTCTGTATAAAGCAGACCTTCAATAAACTATATCACCCTATTTGTGAGAGTAATACAGCCCAGTGCGGTCCTCAATTAGGTATAAATGACACAGCAAATTGGAAAATTAGGGGTAGAGGGAAGGATAATTTGCTCCAAAACAGGCTAAAACCAATTCATTAGGAGACCAGGAAGGAGACAAAGGGTCCATTTCTGTCCTCCAACTGAAAATCCCACTTTAAGTTCAGATGCCTTAGTGTTCACCTTGCCACAAGCTCGGTTTATGTGATGGTGTGCGGCATTACAGGTTGCACTAATGGGTGATGTCTGAGGAGGTAAGCCGCTCCCTCGTTAAGGCTTTATATTCACCAACCAGACAAATCTTAATCATAGTAGATCATGGAAGAGATAACGTCCCCCAGTTAATGATGGACAGCGCACACTGTCTGTAGCATTTCAGATAATACATGTAAAAACGAACTAATAAAGGTCATCACAGGAGAGTGGTGACGAACCATGTGCTGCTCATGTTGCTGACAGCTGAGACAGTATGGATGGCTTGGCGGCTGGATGTCATTCAGTTGGATGACCTGGGAAAGTTCACCATACTGGTGAGTCTCCACTTTGCTGAAGAATCCTATTATGATAGCGAATATGAGCATGCCCCACTCGCTAGCTCGCGGCAGCCGATCTGCACTGCACTCATACAACACTTTTAGCTGATAACGCCGCCCTGACCGATGGTGTCATTGCAGAAGCGTAGTACCCACCATGCAGTTCCCCCAGGTTAACAGTGATCATGTTTACATGCACCAAATATTACATTTTTATTCTTATTTAAAAAAAGACAGTATTCCAGTAAGCGTTTACATGGCTTATGAACATGCATCACATGCAGCCGTGCATATTCTGATGAACATAAAACGTCCCCGTGATGTACGTCATGCTGACCTACAAAAAAAAACATGTAGCTAACAAGTCAGTGGTTGACTTGTGGACTCAGCCACTTTCTTGAAAAGGTCGGCATTGCAAAATTTGCACATATTTAAAAATGTGTTGATATCCAAGGCTTTCATAATGTGTAAATGTAGGTGTGTTTCTCCTTCTTTTCTTTTCGACATGCATCTGTGCAGACTGTTGGCTAGCAGGCATGTGTAAAACGCACAGAGATGGCTGTGAACAGACACAATTTGCCCTAAAAACTCCAATTTAGATGCATATTCTGTAGTGTCCTGTATACGTGTCTAAAGAATGCAGCTAAAACCTGAATAATACTGGCATATCCCACATGTCTTAATCACAAGATAGTCCAGTAGGAGTAAGAATAATAGTGGAATAATAGTGTGCATGTAAACGTAGTCAGTGTTAACTTAGGTAGCTGTTGCTGTTCTTTATTGTTTGAACTGTTAGCGCTGTTAGCACCGTTAGCTGCTAGCCACCTAGCTGCTAGCTGTCCCCATGTTGAGAGCCATGCAGAGGCAATGAAAATGCTCTCAATCTTGCATTTTGCACCTTTAACACTAAACTAAGATTGTGAACATGGTGAATATTATACTGGACCAAACAGCACCATGCTGGTTTTGTCATTGTGAGCGTGTTAGCACAAAGAACGTATATAGAAGTGAAAGTCCATTTCCATTTCAACATCAGCACCCAGCAGCAAAACTATCCGCCATTTTGGACTGAAATCAACTACCGGAGGCCAGTAAAACGTCCGCGTACAAAGTGCCATACAAAAGTAAAACAAAATATTTCATATTCTACAGAAACACCCTGTGTTGAGCAATAAAATATCAAAAATATAATAAGTGTTTCCAGTCCAAAGTTGTGGCAAAAACACCAGAGTTTTGTTTCTTTGCTTCTGTGCTCTTTTATATAACCAGTTATTACCACAAGGCGCTGCTGTGCTGCTGCTGGCGTGGCTATAAACGTTCTAGTCTTGTTTGCTTTCAGGCACATTGGGAAGTAAACGGACAGTTTCTAAAAAAAAAAAAAAAAAGTGTTCATCTTCAGTCAGTAGTCAAGCTGTTGTCCTGTCCTACACCTTGGCTCACCTTTTCAGTCTGAGAGAACCGGATTGTGCAGTGTTTCAGTGTGAAAACAAACCAAGAGCCAAGCTGACAGCTTTTCATTGAGTTTTTGGGGGCACGCTCAGCACTATTGTCAGTGACAGACCAGCAAAAGGAACCGAGCTGATACTCGAGTTGGGATGTTTTTCAACTCTGATGCAGGAACAAGTTCACAGGTGTCATTTCTGCTGTTATTCCAAGTTACTGTATATCTAAAGGACGTCACCGTCACCTCGATATTGCCATGCTATGGCTCTGTGGCTTTTCTTTCATCTGTCCCTTATGTGTGACTTTACAAGATGCGCTTATAACCCAGATGCTGTGTATGTTTTTCCCTTATCGCTCTGCTTTTAAACTACCTGCTGTCAAGTTTGGTCAGCTTAAAGAAAAACACATCCTCCCTAAACTGTGAACGCAGCCGTGGTGTGGCGTCGGCGCCTGTCCAGGTGTGTGCTTGTAAATCTGAGCATAAAACGGTGCAGATATGAAGTTAGCGGGGATTATATTGGTGCTGTGAGACACTGATTACACACACACACACCGGCTCTTGGATCATTTCAGAAACACCTGTCTTTCTTGGATTCACGGCAGCAGACCTACATGATAAAATAAGTTTGGGGATCAATTTGTCTTCATTTCCTGCCTCTCTTTTTATTAGATGCAGTGGTGAGTGATATGATTACGGGGGTCTGCTTCAAGAGCTGCTGCACAATGGGCCCTCCTCTTTTCTATTTCATATAACACACACACAAGTTCAGCACTGGAAAAAACACTATCTTTTGAGAAGACAATAGGATATAATGTTGGTAATTAACATCCCTTTATATCATTTAAATGTGCAGTGAATAATTTCTATTAATACTCTTTTTGCTTTTGAATGGTCTGCTGAAGATGAAGCTGACAACAGTTGTGCTGCTGAAGGATCAGAAAACTTTCAAAACTCCATTACTGTAACATCCTTTTGAAAGTAGTTTTGTGGTGCAAGTCATCTGTCAATAAATAAACCTCTCCCCATGAAAGAAGGAGATGTTTGACTTTTTAACTTTGGAAGTTTTCAGCTGAACACAGTGCACTTATTGATTTGGTCTCTTCCTTCGTAACGGTTGTTGCTTTACTGAGATAGAGAGAGAGAGAAAAAGAAGGAGACAGGATTTTAATGCACAACAACTCTCTGTGCCCTTTAAAGGGTTGGTTTACTTTCCAAGACAGATACCTCTGGCTAAATAAAACCAAAATGATCTGCAGGTTTTTTTTATTTGGGTGAAGTGACCCTTTAAAGCTGCATCAATTGGGTTTTTTACTGCTATTAGAGTGGGCTGAATTTCTTTTATGAAGTATTATTTAAATACTTTAAAGTATTTTGAAGGTATTTATGCCTTCATTAGAGCAAACAATAGAGAAATGGTGGGAGGGAGAAGCAGCTAAATGCTCCACCATGTTCTGGTGCATTTTAAGTGCTGGGCGGGCAGGGCATGGTAAGTTTATCAAAAAAAATCAAGAGAGAGCAGAGATGCAAGCTGAAAACCCAAAATAATGAGTCGGTGCTAAAAAAAAAAAAAAAGTCTATAGAGCTGAGCGGAGCTGCAGAGTTGGGTGTGTACTGACTATGGGTTTGTCACCAAAAGCGACACCTTATGCCTAGTTCACACTACACGCCTTTAGCCCTGATTTTCCACCTATCGATAGTTTTAGGAGCTCCGTGACAGAAGCCCCAGATCGGACGCAAATCAGCGTTGGCTTGGCCCTCGCAAAACGGTGCTCAAGCGCTACGTGTGAACTGTTCAAAGACATGAGTAGAGAGGCTCGCCGATGCATCGCAGATGAATCCCTGAGACACGGGTTGAGGGGAAACCCGGCGTAGGGGTTCCCTGTAATAATAGGAACTTACTGCATATGTTGCATTTGCAACACGGACCAAAGTTGTTGTTGCACCAAGAGGATACAGGCTATTTTGTGAACATGTGTGCCATCAACAAGCATGACTATGCCGTGTGTTTTTGAGACAAAATGTAGTTTGACCAGATACATTCATCAGGGATTCCTCCCGGTGAAATATTTTCCATGTGTACCAATACCTAATAAATAGTCTGCCAGAATAAGATTTAGTTTGTCCCAAGTATGTCAAATGCAGTATGCCAAAATAGAAAGTAGCAGCGAGCAAGTCTCCAAATCTTGAACAGTATCAGGTGCCAAGTAGTTGTAAGAGCAGAGGAAACAAATCACTGGCAGTGAGAGCGAGCAAAAGGTTTTTCTTACTTTACTGGAGGCAAATGTATAAGCCAAAAATACCAGGGTGTCCTACTACATCTGATGCTGACCCATAATCCTCTGCGCAGCAGATATACAGTATGAGCAAGGCTTGCTCTTTGACCTGCAAAGTTCAAGTCTTGCTCATACAGTATATCTGCTGCATAGAGGATTGTGGGTCAGAATAGGATGTAGTAGGACATTCTCATATTTGACCTTCAGACTTTGACCTTGAAAGGTCAAGGTGCAACGTTATGAAGACGTAGTAACTGTATGCATACTGCAGGCAACAGTAAGTACTTTGTAAGGGCAGCTGCAGTATGAAATAAAAGTTAAAAGAAAAAGCATGTCATCTGGAATGTACCCCTCGTATTGTATCACGCCCCTGTAGTGTGAAAATCACAAATTCAAGACTCCAGATTACAATATAGCAAGTTGTGAAGTGTGAACAATACGGCAATCTAACCGCTTTGAAAGTCGTATCATGTGAACGTGGCTTTAGTCATGTGATGTGGTTAATATGAAAAATATTGATTAGTGCAACTTTAACAAACTCGCGTCTATGCACTTGTCACCACAAGTAAGTTAACAGGCCTTCACACGCACACACCCATAAGAGAGTGAATCAGCTGCTGGCCCATCACTCTCCTGATGCGTCTGCGGCCTCTGAGCAGAAATCCAGAGCAGAGCAGTGCGTGTGGAGCGAAGTGAGTAAAACGTTGACACCGGGCGCCGTTAGCAGAGACCCCCGTCCCTCTGTCATGCATCACCGAGCTGTCGACCTTCAGACCCCTGTGTCTGTTTGCTCAGTTGCACAAACGTGCAAAGTGTTTTTAAGTGCTCGGCCCTCAAGTCTCTAGTAGCAGGTGGTGCCCATTTTCCTCGCCTGTTTTTCTGGATAAAAAAAATAACACACAACAGTAAAGAGCCTGAGAAGCACACCATGCCTGGCTGTTCCAGTAAGTCGCTGAGTTGCAGATTTTCTCCCCTTCCTGCATAATCAGTACATCACATTACCAGCGAAGGGTCGGGTGCAATAATTTATATATGTGGCCTCCAAGAAGAAGGACAGCCACTGTTCATGGAACAAATTACCTGAATCCCATTTGAGTGAATTTAATTCAAAACCAGCTTCTTGTTTGTGTCTTCAAGTGACTTCCCCTCTCCTACATGCGCCTGCTGTTCTTCTAACAAACAATACAGCTACAGATTCCAGTGCTGTAAAAACATGTTTATTATTTGCCTCATGATTCATTTTCTTTTGACATTACGGCAGCAAGAGAGCAGATTCAGCGTTCCCCCGGCATGTCTGAGTATGAGACGTGGTTATCTGAAGTTTCACGGTGATCACAGCTATACAGGGCTTATTCAAACTGACTGAGTGAGGCTACGGTGTGGTTGCACCTGCCAAGAGCTTCAGTAATACAGCAGCTCAGCAGGTTTAACACAGATCACTGCTGGTATCCTGCTGAAAGACACTTTCTCTGTTTTCCTTGTTCTCCTGTTACAAGAACTGACAGTTGACGTGGTCTGCTACATGTAAAACAAGCTTTATTTTCTTGCAGTAGAGCCTAAAAGCATTAAAACATCTTGGAAAAAGTTCATTATTATTTTCATTTCAATTTAGCTTTTGGGAAGGCAGGTTCTGAAGAACGCTGATGTGATTTGAATTGACTGAGGATGGCGTGGAGTCATCCTTCTGCCTCAGCACTAAAGATTAGTACTATAGCTGAATCCACTTTAAAACATATTGTGTATCTCTGGCTAGTTTTAGAGTCACATGTTCTCAAATCTCATAGAAAACATGCATTTTGGTTAAAGGGATAGTTTGGTTGGAGTTTGCATGTTCTCCCCGTGTTAGCGTGGGTTTTCTCCTGGTTCTCCGGCTTCCTCCCACAGTCCAAAGACATGCAGGTTAATTGATGACTCTAAATGTCCCGTTTGGTGTGAATGTGAGCGTGAATGGTTGTCTGTCTATATGTGCCCTGCGATGGACTGGTGATCTGTCCAGGGTGAACCCCGCCTTCACCCAATGCCAGCTGGGATCAGCTCCACCCCCCTCTGCCAGCCCTAATGGGATGAGCGGTTGCAGATGGATGGATAGTTTGGTTGTAAGAGGTACTTACTCCATAGTGTATTACCTTTCAAAGGTATATAAATACTGTGACATTATATAGACATTCTGTGTGTCATGAGCACGCATTTTCGCAATTTCGCCTATTTGCATGTCACTTGTACACCACTTCCGCAGTTAGGTTTAGACAAGAAAGTTAGTTAGTCAGGGTAAGGGAAAGCGTCATAGTTGGGCTTAAAAAAGTAAGTCAACTAAGTAAAACACATACTGAAACAGCTACGGAAAGCATGTCACAAACGTCACTGATGTAACTTAAAAACAAACCTCTGGTCAACAACAGTCTCGAACATGGGTCTCCTGGTTAAAACTACAGTGTTGGGGCCCATCCACCTCCCCACCTGCCCATCATATATGGTCTTTCTCATTTTATTCTACGTCACTACATTTATTTTAGCATTTCTATGGATATGTGTTTACATTGCAGTCAGTATAGGATACATGGCGTACAAACGACATACATAAATTAAGGAAGGCGTATGTACTAAACGCCTTGCGCATTATCGTGGTATTTATATGCCTTTTTGTGCGAACGGGCTCTATCTACAGTTAGCATTGTACTATTGTGGACAGGGTTGGCAGCAATATATTTTAGCCACCTAAAAGAAAGGTTTACCTAAAAAATCAATATCAGTTTAAGTATATGATTTATTCAGAATATTTTCATTGCTATACCTTGCTGTCAGACAGCTCTTTCTAATGGGGAACTGAAGCTGTTGTATCCATTTATGTTCTCCTCAAAGCCACCAGGCTCCATTGAAAAATCTGTGATTTAATCTTGTAGAACATTGGAGTTGCTGGTCTAAAGTTGTTTTGATCTGTTAGTTTGTGCTATTGTGTAACTTTAGTGAATCTGAACTAACCAAAGTCACATAAAACACAAATCCCGAGGCAGCGTTAGACCAGCAACTCCCGTGTTCTGTGAGGTAAAATTGCTGTTTTTTATCAATGGAGTCTGGTGGCTTTGGCGAAAGCATAGATAACGACTTTAGTTACTCTCCGGAAACATAGACCATATACAGTAGCTGTCTCATGTCAGGGTAAACTGGCAAAAAATATATAAAGTACTGATATTGATTTTTTAAGCTGGGCCTTCCTTTAAAGTGGCTAAAATATGTTTTGCTGTTGGCCCCATCCACAGCAGTCCATCGCTTTGCTTCTGTGTGGAAACTCGTATTTGCTTCTCCAAACTGGGGACGTACAGATCGCCATCTACTGTAGCTGATACACTACGGAAAAATACCTCATATAACCCACTTCAAAAAATCTGAACTGTCCCCTTAAGAATAAAGTACCCTCATAGTTCATTGTTTCTTATTGCTACTCTTTTAACAAAAGAGAGGGATGCAGCCATATGCAGTGTCATCTGGCCATCTGCAAATATATTATCCAATAAAGACGTCTCAGTGCAACATTCCTCCTCTCTGTATGTCTGTCCTTCTCCGAAACATGTTGTTTTTAATTAGGCAGCTGCTTTTGCAGTAATTAAAAGCTGTGACTCACTGCCTGGACTCAGTCTTGCTTTCTTTTTACATCAGATGTGTTCAAAATTGAAAATGTTTTATCACACGCTCATATGATAAGTGCAGCAAAATCAGCTTCATCCTGGAAAAGCAAAGGCTTGTAGGTCAACATCCCTGTAGGCTGTCCAGCCAGTTAGGCAAGTATCAGGACATTAAATGGGTGTTATAGGTGGTTATCAGCTACATAGGTGTGGTCAGCAGTGCAATGCCCAGTAGTAGAGTGGAGGTCAGGAACGGTGGATGGGACACAAAACACAGTGCTCTCACTCAGGAGACCAGGGTTTGCAGTTGTGCTTGTATTCACAAATATTAGGCTTCACGTTTACTTTTAAAAAGGTTAATTTCAGCCAAAACATAATATTTTCCCTAAACTTAACCAAGTGTTTTTGTTGCCTAAGCCCACAGAAGTTGTAGTTTTGTTGCTTAAAGCTAAATAAGGTGTAGTTTTATTGCCTGAACCTAAATAAGTTGTAGTTTTGTTGCCTGAAGCTAAATAAACTGTAGTTTGTTACCTACACCTAAAGAAGTTGTACTTTTGTTGCCTAAATCTAAAATTGTAGCCATGTTGCCTAAACCTAATGAAGTTGAAATTTTATTACTTAAACCTAAAGAAGTTGTTGTTTTGTTGCCTAAAGCTAAAGAAGTTGTAGTTTTGTTGCTTAATATAAAGAAGTTGTATTTTTTTTTCTTAAATTTAAAGAAGTTTTATTTTTTTTTCAAAAAAAAAAAGTAGTAGTTTTGTTGCCTAACCTTAAATAAGTTGTTTTGTTGCCTAAACCTATAGACAACCAGGATCCCCTGTAATGCTTGTGTGGTCAGTGGACAGTTTTGCATGGAAGTTGCTCAACCTCTCCCCGGATCCATATTCCTCATGCATGTTTGCAGTCCATCCAGTCCAATTTGCATCTACATCGTAATGCCAGTCTGTTTCTCCATATTGTAATTTTATTACATTGCTGTATATTTTGCTCTTTTTTTTGTTGCACCACCACCTCCTTCGCACCACAGACAAAGGTTGCAATGGTTTTAGTTGAAAAATTAGGAACACTGTTCACTTCAGTATTACTGAGACAATGAGAAATCTAGAAATCTAATGAGAAGGAAAAGCAAAAAGAAAAGTGAACAAAAGTAAAATTGAACCAATTAGACGGAGGACGTTACTGGCATGTTTGTGTGGAGTGACTGCAGTGAAAGTGACTCCCACCCCGAAATGTGTAGGGAAAAAAGTAGTAAAATCTCTGACGAGTTTGACTTTTCAGTGACTTTGCCCGTGAATGACGGGTCGTTTCACTCGCTGCATGAAAGCACTGCGTCAGAAAAACGTGAACAAGTATAAAGGCCAAGTCGAGAAATAAATCACTGCCATATTATCATATAACTGCTAATAAGGCACAAATAAAAAAGTAATTTCGGGGAGCGTTCATGTGTGCCGACAGAAATTATTTAAACCACTCGAGGACTTGATGTTACAGAAAAGGGATTTTCTGAGAGCTGGTGAAGTATTTGTGTATTGATCTGAGGCTGAGCCCGATGGCAGTTTTAATGCCGGATCAATACGTGTCAGGGCTACTGTATGTGAACAGGCAACATTAAGTGTCAGATGGAGGTAATGAAAGGAAACTGTTTGCTGTCAGATATGACCTTATTACCGAGCCCAGTTTAGATAGGTCAACATGTCCGCAGGTTATGAGTTAAAGTGTAATCATTAACTGTACAGCCTGCAGGGGATAAACACTATTACTACACAAAACACACATTTATTTTACGATTAAATATCTTTACTTTTCTAATTTCTGAAGTTTTTTGGCCTTTGGATAATAAGAAATATAAGCCACTCTTTGCATATAATAACAAATAAAAAGATATTTCATATGCTATATTCCTTACCTTGATCCTATCTTTATTTGTCCCCAATCCCCTGATATCTTGGTGGCTATATTACACAGCTGAGACTATCTTTGAAGGAATCAAAGCAATAAAAGGCTTTATTTACCCTTATCTGAAGTAGATCCCCCCAAAAAAACTCTACAGTATAATACAGACCGAGACACTTTAAACAGGCAGCCCGCAAAAGGTTCCCGGTCTTGTCTCCTGGCAGGATTTTTTTTTTTTTTTTTAATTTTCTTTTTAATAAAAAGTCTTATTCCTTGTCACTGTGCATTGTACATTATTGCGCGTAGATTTTTCTTGGAGGGAGTCATCTCCCATGAGCTGGCAAAGCTAATGGAGGGCAGGCACTGAGGAAAGGAAGAATGAAACTTCAGGCTGCTCAATCAGGTCTTGCCTTTGACCACTTAATAATGAAAAGCAATTACAGGAAGGCTTAGCAAGGGAGTTTGTTTTCTTTCTATTTGTCAAAGAACCCCTGTTGTCCTGGATGTCTAATGCACGCTGTCATGGATAGTTTTGAGCTTTCTGTTTTGTAGTTTCACTGACTTTGGTGTCAGTTTTTATAGGTTTATTTGTGCAACGATGATGTTTCTTCTGTTGTAAGCTAGAGGTCCGCTTGTTCATTTGTCATTTTACAGAAAAACAGAGAGACAGTCATGTTTTCATATTTCAAAAGGACATTCACACGTGCAGTCCACTTTATTGGCAGCGATATTTGGCTAACAGATCAGTCTGAATGGTCTGTTTTCATCATTTTAGCAATGGCAATAATGACATCTGATTTCAGGTGACAGAAATACACAGAATGTTTCTGATGTTGACATTAAAGCCACTATATGCGGAGTTTGCTTGTGATTATACACTCATTGTAGCAGCAATGTGATAGTATATGTTGTTGTTTGTAAAAAGACTAGAGTCTACAGCCATGCTGGCAGCTCTCTGAGGCTGGACCAGGCACCTTTTCCTATTAGCTAAATGCTAACACAAGCATGCTAGCATTGTCATAGTGACAATGTTTGCCAGGTATTATGTTAATCATAAGATAAGAGAAGAGAAGATATTCCTTTATTAATCCCAAGTGGGGAAATTTGCCATATAAGAGAAAAGGGGATAGGAAAAAGAGAAAAAGGGGGGGGGGGGGGGGGGGGGGGGGGGGGGGGGAGCCCCCCCCCCGGGGGGGGGGGCGGGGGGGGGCTCTTCTGTGTGGAGTTTGCATGTTCTCTCCGTGTAAGCGTGGGTTTTCTCCGGCTTCCTCCCACAGTCTAGATAATTGCCCGTCGGTGTGAATGTGAGCGTGAATGGTTGTTTGTCTATATGTTGTCTGTCTCTATGTGCCCTGCGATGGACTGGCGACCTGTCCAGGGTGAACCCCGCCTTCGCCCAATGCCGCTTGGATCGGCTCCAGCCCCCCCGCGACCCCTAACAGGATAAGCTGTTGACGATGGATGGATGGAACACTGTATACAGTATTGACAAAAAAGACTATTAACACATCGTCATGTCAGTGTGTTGACATGCTAGCATTTGATAATTAGCACAAAGCAAATATGTAGTTAGAAAGCAAAGTATTTAATGAACTGATTGATACTGTGGCCTCATGATGATGATGATGAAAAATCGGGATCACAAAAGTGAATACAATCCATCCTGAGACAAACCACTCAAAGCCATCCTCATGGTGATGTTGGAGGCTAAATTCATGGACAGTCAGCAGGTTTCATCCTCTGGAAACCATGAATGTTTGTACCAGGTGGCAAAGCCTGGTATAAAGCCAATGCTGAAGTACTCGTCTGGTTACAAAAAGAAGTCTGATTGTATAGAAGAAAATGAGCCTACTTCTCACTTGATTTATTACCTCAGTAAACATTGTGAACATGGGTTTATGGTCTCAGTCACTACTTTCAAGTCTTCTTCAAGCACAGCATGATGCTCATTTAGTAAATTATGGTCCCATTTAGAGTCAAATAGACCAGAAAGCAGGGGATGCTTTCGGGCGGGGCTACATTGTGATTGACAGGTTGCTACCACAGCGTTGTCCAGTCTGGGAGTTGTCTGTGTTCTCTCTCTGAAAACGTTAACTCTTTCACAGGATGTTTTCAGTTCATGAAAGCTAAGTGTAACATTTTAGTCGCCTAAAAATGTCTTATTCAGCGATGTGTTGTATTCCTTCCTCTCGTGTCACTTCTGGTTGCAAAAAAACAAGATGGCTTCACAGTTGTAGTCCACAAACCAATGGGTGATGTCACAGTGACTACGTCTACTTCTTATATATAATCTATGGTTTGTGCAAGATTTCATGGCAATCCAACCAATATTTGTTGAGATATTTCAGTCTGGACCAAAGTGGTGGACCTACAGATCAATGCCAACATTGCCATCCATATACAGTCGCTTCGCCTTCGCTGCTAGCATGGCAAAAAAAAAAAAAAAAAAAAAAAGACTGGTGTAAATTGGTGCAGTGTGTTGCATTTCTGATACTACCACTGGAGGGAGCTAACTCTTCAAATTCTACACATCGTGACTTAAAAGGTTCACTCATTGATTTTGGTTTAGCGCTCAATAGTTTCTCCAACTGGTGATAATTTGAAAGTGAAAATATCAACAGTGAGCCGTGAAGATCCTACTGGCCACTACAGTAAGATCAGGGAGTACATCTGCGACAACGATGGGCAGCTGGCCTGTGAGTAGCACCTGTCTTTCTCCTGGAGTATATAATGCCTATGTCATTAACAAGAAAGTGATAACTCCACCTGGCATTGTGCTAAACTGTGCCACTCCTGCTGTTAGAACTGTGAACCCTTGCTGCGTTGCATAAATATTTAATGCCACCGTGAAAGAAGCCCGGGGTTAAAATCCCGGGATGAAGTGATTTACGGCAGACGGAGCTTTTGGCAAACAGCGATGACGTGGGGTGACCTTGTTACTTTTGGTATTCCTGCACAGAGATAAACACATGAAAAGTGAAAACGCCACTAGATTTGTGTGACAGCCACCTCAGCGTTCCCCGCGAGGTGTGATGGATGGTGCGAACCCCTCGCAGCGTGTCTTTTTTCGCGAGCTTTCCGTGGTGGAGGGAGATGCGGTGATGCGGCATGTTGGGCTGAAGGTCATTTGAAACTGAAGTGTCTAATTTACTGCGTGAAACAGGAGTTAAAGTGAAATCTTGTCAACATGGCAATGATGATGTAAAAATGCTCAGAGTGGCCTGTGGTCAAAGATTGAGGCTGAACAACAGCGCAGGCTGATGCTCATCTAGTATATCTTCCTCGCAGCAGCTTCACTTTCTAGGCTACGCCTCCTGAACTCAAACACACACTTTACCTTGATGGCCCATTCTCTGTGAAGTCACAAAGCTGCAATATAAATAGAGACGATTGTAGTATTCAGTCCCACCAGAGGTCCGAATATAACCTACAATTTGGTCCCTTGAAAATATCTCTTATTGTAGCCTCTTATTGTCCTTGGACTGTTTTCGTGAATATAGCCCTTTCTTCCTCTGTTTCAAGCCAGGATGACTGGGATCTGCGCCCTTCATGTAAATATCCCCCCGTGACGTGGTTTCAGAACAAAGAGGAGCCGTATCTGGTGAGCTACCCTTGCTCCGAGCCTCGGGTTGAGACATTCCCAATGGGGCCAATCTATCACCATGTGATTTATAGGCTTTATGGAGTGGGGGTGCAAGAGAGATGGAGAAAGAGAGGAAGTGGAGTAGGAATGGAAGTAGAAGAAGAAGTGGGAAAAGACTGAAAGAGAGAGAGGGGGGACATAAAACTAGAGGGAGAGAGTAAAATGAAATGCAGGGACAGAGATGCATAGCGTAGAAGTAATAATTAAAAGTCTTTATCCCCACACTGGCAGCGACTACAGTAAACACTCATACATTATTGTGCTGTTAATGATGAGCTTTATTACAAATGGATTAACATCTGAGACGGAAAGAAAACTGAAAATTAATGTTGCTGCGGGTGAAGCGCCATATGCACATCATATTCACAAAGTTTAATTGTTGATGGTGGGCTGATTAGTTTTATTACATCACAGCAACAGTCGGAGTTTTAATTGCAAACTCGGTTAAAACGCACCGATAGGGTTGTAATGAATATCATTATCTGTCTGTTTTTGCTCATTTAGATGTGATGTGCACAGTCAGCAATAAGGCGCTAATGAGAAGGGCTATTACCTTTTTGTATTTGGGGTTTGTTTTTCAGGGGAGGGGTTGTTTTGTGTCTGCTAACAGGATATCTCAGAGTTTGTGTAAGAACTGGTAACGCAACAGTGGATCAGAAAGAAAACACTGTTAGCGATGATCATTCTCACAAACTGGAAAAAAACTTTTTCACGTCAGTATACATCTCATCTTGGCTTGATTACTGCAATGCACTTTGCTCTAGTTTACCTAAATCAACTATTAGCAAACTACAACTTGTACAAAATACTGCTGCTAGGATATTAACCAAAACTAAATAAGTGATCATATTACCCCTGTTGGCTCGCTGTATATACTAGATCAGACTTCAAGATCCTACTTTTAACTTATGAAATATTACATGGACTTGCACCAACCTATCACCCCTAGTCACTTCGTATATACACCTGCTAGGGTTTTCTGAGATTATGAGGTTATGAAGTACGAGGTAGGTGGTAGGGCCTTCTCTTACCAAGCCCCCCTTCTTTGGGATCAACTTCCTACCCAAACTTGAGAGGCCAACTCAGTCAAATCATTTAAATGTAAACTCAAAACACTAATTTTTGCATCAGCATTTAACCTCACTTATCCATCCATCCATCTGCAACCACTTATCCCATTCGGGGTCGCCAGGGGGGCTGGAGCTTATCCCAGCTGCCATTGGGTGAAGGCAGGTTTCACCCTGGACAGGTCGCCGGTCCATCACAGGGCTGACACATAGAGACAGACAGCCATTCACACTCACATTCACATCTACGGGTTATTTAGAGTCATCAATTAACCTGCATGTCTTTGGACTGTGGGAGGAAGCCGGAGAACCTGGAGAAAACTCACGCTAACACGAACCAGTGCTATAGTGCTAACCGCACTTAGTCTGCTTAAAACACTAACTATGGTTATCCAACTTAAAGCTCTGTACATTTTTTGTATAGTCTGCTAAGATTGCTATTGTTTTTGTTTTTGTTGTATAATGTATTTTGTGTGTCTAAGTTTTGTACAGCCTGTTGAGGCATGCCTTGTGATATTGGGCTATATTGTACAAGATTTGACATAGCTTGGTGGATATCTGTGTGGTGTAGTTTACCCGTATATGGGTCATATGTGGGTCTGGTTTTATTAGTACAGTCTGATCATCAACGTACTGTGAGATGATGTTAATGTGAGAATGCAGTGAAATGGATTCTGCAGTTATATTAGAAACAAAATTTGACCTTTTTTGCAGCAGAAGTGACACTTTTTTATGTTGGACATATGCTGTGAATGTCATGCTAATGGTCGCTATTTTGCATTCATTATCAGTGAATCAAATCTAAACATGTACATATTTTGGTATTTCCATAATCCCTGAGGATTACTGTGTGTAGCCGTCTACGTAGGTCTACTGTGTGTCATATCTCACAGGTGCTTTATTCTGTCATCCAGTTTTTCATGTGTTCATCAATCAATTGGTTCCATATGACTTCAAATCAGTGTTTTTTTAGTTTGATTAGTGCATTTTAAAAAGTCTGAGGGGACCTCAGTGAAAATCTCCCAGTTGCAACCTGTGCAGTTAAACTAGATAAACTAGAATAGATGAATAAAATGTTCGCTGTGAGTCCTAATTTAAAGTATCACACACTATTGGGGAATTAGGAAGGAGACAGACTCATTTACTCATGTGCTCTGTCTGTTCTCATTTTACACAATATGCAAATTAGCTGTAACTTTCCTAAAATAATAATAATCTTTTTTTTTCCCTTCAGATGATGTTACATTACATAATTAGTAATGTTTTGAGATGAAATAAATTCATTATATGTTAAATAGGTTGGCAGGATGAGGGTTAAGCATCCCTGATCCTACTGCAGGCACAATGAACAAATGAACAATGAATGAACAATGAACAAAAATATAACATGACAGATAAGCTAATAGCAACACTCACACAACACTCGCTTGATATCTCAGTCATTGTAAGGCTTAAATTTAAAATTTCCCACTATTATCTCCTCTCTTTTTCACTTTTACATTTAATGAGTGAAGTAAGGGAGAATTATGTGTAATTTAACAGTTTTAGATGACAGTTTCATGGAGAGAGTTGATATTAACACATTTGGTATGGAGTCTTTGAGGAAGAGAAACCATTTTACCTCTTTTATTAATCAAATCATGAACAAAATGCCCCTAAGTTTCAGGTAAAACTGATACTAAAAATTAATAAAATGGATGACATACTGTTTGTAAAAAGTCTTGTATGCACTTGTACTGCATAGCTGTCGACACCCTGGCGCGTCTGCTGCCGTCCTTCCATCTTGACCTCCTAGACAGAGTGCAGACCACCCCTGCTGTGACCCAGAATGATGACGGCGAGGCTATCAGTCCCTGTCAGGCCACACAGTCAGGCCCGTTTCCACTAAATCCCAGTCAATCACTCGCCTCTGTATCACACATTCCCAGATGGCAGTCACCACCTCAGAGCTGTCCCAATCCATCATACGTCTGATTCTACGAGGCAGTAGGTGTTAAAGGTTTACCGGGGTGGGCTTTCTACTGCTCCGCAAACCCACAAA
This sequence comes from Pterois miles, assembly GCA_947000775.1. Taxonomy (NCBI): domain Eukaryota; kingdom Metazoa; phylum Chordata; class Actinopteri; order Perciformes; family Scorpaenidae; genus Pterois; species Pterois miles. The sequence goes on from CAMQGK010000638.1 coordinate 4,061,345, forward strand.
TCTTCCAGAGAACAGGTTAGAGGTTACTCTGCCTACAGCTAGTGACCTTTGACCTAACCCAGTTCACTGTCCATTACTCACAACTACTGCTCACTGGGCTATATAACCTCTCGGCACCCCTGATGATACAACCTCTCTCAGCTTTTTCTATCTGAGCTCCTAATCGCCTGGACACCAAACCATCCACACACACACAAACTGTATGTACTCACACACACTCACACACACACATTGTTTAGTCAACCAGTTGACATCAGTTATTACAGACCGTGGCATAGGTAATAACAAAATACTGTAGTAAAAATTGCTGGTTCAATAAGATGTTCAAATAGAGAGGGAGATGCACAATTTTGTATTTTTTAGCTGTCATCTGAACTACATTTTAAAGGAAATGTGTAACATTTTGGGGGATTTCTTAGCAGAAATTAAATACAATATTCATAACTGTGTGTATAATCACCTGAAACTAAGAATCGTTGTGTTTTTGTTAGCTAAGAATGAGTCCTTCATATCTACATAGGGAGCTGGTCCACTCCACCATGTTTCCCCAGTAGCCCGTAACGAACAAACCAAACACTGCCTGCATAGAGTCTTTGCTTTTCTGTTACCTAAAAGTAGTTTTGCTGCCTAAACCTAACAAAGTTGCTTCCTGTGAAGACAGAACTTGGATGTAAAAAGGATGTATATGTGTAACAAGGAGAAATTGTTGTTATACTCTGCAGACATCTTTGTATGCATCTATTTCCTCCAAATGCTGTCTGGATATATGAAAGCATGTGCAGACCGCTGACATGACCAACAATAAAGCAGATATTTTCCTAAAAATGAAAAAAAGATCCATTCAGTCAATCTAAACAGAAAGCCTTCTTGCGTACATTCATGCATGCATTTACTACATAGATTTTCCATCAATGCCTCATATAATTAATCCCAATTTGAGGGTGCCAGACACCATACAGTCCATTTATTATTTCAATAAACAACCAACCTGACCCTGCTGTCATGATCTTTTCCGCTGTCCCAGTTCACCTCACAAACATCCCCGGAGTAGTGGCCGCATACAAACACAGGAAGTAAATCATCTGTGAGTGAATAAGGTTGGGGAATGATGGCCTTTCAACTTTCTTTGACCTTTTTTAGGGGGGAGGGTTGTTTTAAGGGCATCCTCATGGAAACTCAACGCAATCTGACCGTGAATTAAATACAGTTTCCCAATAAGAACAAGAGGGGATATCTGGGATATTAATTGGATGGGAGAATTTTACTAGTGTCAGCAAAATGTCTGCGTTCCTGTCGTCTTATTACTGTCCAGCTATTTCAGCAACTTCCTCCACATGCTGGGAGTTTCTATATGTACTGTTCTGTTACAGTCCAAAGTTTACCAGGAAAGATTTAAAACATGTTTCACCTAAACAAGAATAAGCTATGCCAACGTTTTACAGGTCTTTTTAAAACTATATTTTCTGTCAATTCCTACATTTAGAGCTCCTGTGGGACCTGAAGCTGATCCTGTGGTGAGAAACCTGACAAGCCTTCTGCTCTATAGTTCAATAACTCTGGTGGTCCCCATACACCAAAACATAGACACAATACAATTCAACAGCACCACAAACAGCAGCCTTCAAAATGATCATAAAGCTGAATTAACACCTCTGTAAACAGCTGGGAAATGTAACTAAGTACTCTACAGCAGTTTGGAAGCCAATATTATACTACCTGTATTTGACAACATTACTGTGCAGATTAAGATTAATACAAAACATATATCAACTAATAGGCTACATTATAATGTGTTTTTATAGATTCATTTACCCAGCAGTGAGCTCCACCTTTACCAACTGCAACATTAAAGCATAACTTCATCAATAATTATAATTAAATAATATTACTGTTTCCCTTATTCTGAAATGGGCCATTCTGCAGAACGAGTACTTTAACTTTTGTACTTTAGGTATATTTTCTTGATATTATTTATGTACTTTTAAGTGATATTTTGAATGCAGGACTTTTACTTGTAATAGATTATTGCTATTTTTACTTTAAGTAAAAGCATAGTAGCATCAAAATGAAGCCAGTGCTCAGTAAAAAATAGTAGACAGTATATCACCATGTACATGTACGGCAGCCTGTGAGGTCAAAAATGATGTTGCTTATTATGGACATATGAATGGGACAAAATAATCATCCTTGGTACATTTTACTTACACAAATGTACATATATGAAAGTAAAACCTTGATTTATTGTGCTTTCTTTTACAAAAGCCCTTAACATAATGAATGGTAAAAATGCAATGAAACTTCTCAGTTTATTGGAAAAATATGATTTGCACAGAAGACCCTAGCGAATCTTATTTTAATCTATTTTATTTTTATTAATTTTATTTTATTTCTCTCTGTATTTTTTATTATGTTCTGTGCACCTGTTCTTATGGTATGTTAATGATGAATGTATGTCATATTGTTTGTTTATCTGTTGAATAAATAAAGTTTGAAAAAAAAAAAAGTTGAGTGAAGGAGGGGAAGCTGAGTCAGCGGTGGCCGCCATTACACTGCGACACAGTGAGTGGACGGAAATGTGAAAAAAATATATCTGTAGCTCAATTGTGAGATATTAGCACACTTAAGAAAAATGTTAACGTCTTTTAACGTTCATTTAAACTACCGAGAGAGTTAGCTAGCCCGCTAGCTTTCCACTGTTGCGGAATGATAACGGGCTAACGTAGTTGTGTTAGACTAGTTAGCTAACGTTAGCTAGCTAGCAACAAGAGGACTGTCAGCAACTGGACCACAGTCACGGCAACAAGTGCAGTGGGACATTTTATCTTACAGAAATGGACCAGTTCGCCCCCGTGAAGGCAAGGAGAATGGACCTCGTCGACAAATAAAGTCATATGTTGTCAGAGTAAGTCGCTAACCTTAGCTAGCTAGCAAGAAGAAATGCAGAAGCTAACGGACTCCAGTCATGGCAGCAAGTGCATTGGGACGTTTTATGATATGGACATGGATCCTTTCACCCCTATGAAGGAGAGAAGGACGGAGTTCGACGACAAATAAAGTAAGTCAAACCTTGGTTGCAAGCTGGTTTTGTTATTGAAAGTTAAATGCTCCGTACTGGCTGAATTTATCTGAGGTTATAGATATTTTTGTTTTGTACTTCTGCCTTCTTTGGCAGCTGTTTCCTTATTACTGGTGACATAGTCAGCAGTGACAGCCTGCTGACGTTGTTTTGAATATTGTATTATGTTAATTTTTTGCTTGTATTGGTTGTTTAGTCAGCAGTTGACTGTGTTTGGAGACTGTGGAGACGGTCTATGAGGTTCTTGGGACTAGTCTTTTGTTCCTGTTTAGTTTTTAAGTTGAGTTGAGCATTACTAGGGAAAGTTAGCATTAATCAGTAAGGGCAGTTTTATATATTGTGCATATACAGTAGATAAAAGGAATAGGTAAGTATTTGATTCATGCATTGGTGAGCATAATTCATAATTGATCTGTGGTTTATATAATCATTGCAGTACTGTCTGTTTTCTAAGCAGTTAGTGTCCAAGTCATTTATATATATATATATATATATATATATATATATATATATATATATATATATATATATATATATATATGATACATGCAGTTTGTTTTTCATGTTCTGCTGACATTCATTTTGGCACATTTATTCAAAGCGGCTACTCCTGTTTTTCACATAAATTGTGAGCAATGTCTGGTTTAATGTCTTGTGATTAGTGGCCAATTTTCTCTACCAACTGAGTTTGTCATTGAAACAGTCCCACTATCTTATTTTTGGGTGTTGTTTTTGTTTTACACCACAGTGAAACAGTACCACAAATCTGAATCACACAAATACCGTTTTTGTTTCTTTTAGATGCTGTGTGTTATGTAGCTTCCCTACATTTATTACTGAACCATGCCACTGCTATAATAAGCATTAAGTATTAAATTAACTGCCCCCTGGTGTGGACCCTTGTCTGATCCCTTGAGCCCTTTAAATCCTGTAGTTTTGTAGACAAATCTAAAAACTTAGAGTTCACCCCAGCTTCACTGCTTGGCTTTACAGGCTACATACATACACATACACACAAACTGATGTGGCCTAAAATCCTCTGTGCAATGAGGAGGAACATGATATTATAAGTTCAAACTATGATTCATCCAGAACAGTATGAGTCCGTTAGAGACACAGTGTACAGGCGTAAAGGGCGAGGAGGATGACTTGCTGAAGTTCTTTCAGAGGCCATGACAGATTGTGGGAGTTGTGTGAAAATTTGCAGCTTAAGTTAGAAAAGAAGAAAATTTTTTAACAGTAATATAACTTTAACTTCATTATACTAATGCTGCTCTGTAAACAACAGATGTGATTTGCTGGAAATAGTGTTCTCAAGGGGTTTTTCACTGTTTACAGATGCAGAAGAATAAACTGTCTCTTCTCTAATTTTGCCTCTTTTACGACCGTATCAGGGAAAAAACAGTGGACACCAAATGTTTCAGTCTCATTAATTGGCACAAAAAACAAAATAATACATACCAGAATAAGAAAAAGCTAAACAAACTGTCAAACAGAACAGAAAGGCCTTAGAGGGGGGAAAGAAAGAAAAGATAAAGTTTTGTCTCCTCCGTGTATTGATTTGCGTCATTACAAAACGACTCCCTATCTGTCTGTCTGACTGCAGTGTTTCATCATTTCTTCTGAACCGTTCGCAGCTCATCGGTTGAGCTGCAGCCCCTGAGCCTGCACAGCCTGTCTCACTTCAGACTTTCTCTATCTTCACCCGAACAAAGATTTTATTTCCTGTGAAATAACCTCTGACAGTCTGTCTGTTACTGTACTAAAAGAGAAAACCATAGTAAAAAAAAATCACAATAGGTAATCCACTTCCTTCCACCTGAGTCCTGCCTGCCCGTCTGACCTCTGCCTTTTGATCTGCGTCGGTGCAGGAGCTTCTCCCTACCTCAGCATTGCTTGTCTTCGTTCTCTGAGCTGTCTTCTGGCTGGCTTCGAGACAAACTCCTCACCTGTGCGTTGACTTGTCATTGAAAAACCTCCTGCTGGTCTGTGGCTATTTTACCCAGAAATCCTTATTAGCTAATACAGTCGTCTGCACTTGAGTAACACTTTGCCTGCCTGACCCCCGTCCTCTTATGCTGAGCTGCCCACACACTCGCCGCCTTACTTCTTCAGCATGTCAGTGGATGGACAGACACGCAGGCGGTGGAGGTGACAGCTCTCTGCTCGTTTATTCTTCATCCTTCCATCACAGTGAGGAGGGCAGAGGGCAATCTGCACTGTTGATAAATAAGGAGGCAGCTTGTCAGCCCGTCTGTCTGCTTGCCTTTCTGTCCGTCTCTCTTGCAGCCCACCTGAGGACATATGTATCTACTTATCTGGCTGTCAAGATGTTTACTTTTCTCAGCGTCCGTCTCTCAGACACAGCGTTTTTCTATTCCTTTGTCTCTATTTCTGTATCTTAATTAATTAATATAAGCTGCTTTTATGGCCAAGTTTGTCCTCATGTCTTTGTAGTCGTCCTCGCCATCCCAAATGAATGATATGAACATTTTTGAGGAGTTAAGGTATGGATTGGTTTGGGCAAGTCAAGCTACTTGTTCAGGGACTTGTTAGGGAAAGACACTATGACTACTGGGAAGAGACTACATGTAAATTCCAGTGTCATGCTCACGTCCCACATAAACTGTGTTTTTTTAGCCACTTGGGGGCAGCGAAAACAACCTGTAAACACAACACAAGTGTTTCCCCTATATTCATAATTAATGATACACAATCACAATCATACACAATCATCATTAATATCTTTGCTCTTGTGTTTCACCAAGTGTGGGGCTTAGCTTAGTTATCATTCCTTTATCAGTCAAAATAATCACAATGTGATAGTTTTTTCAAAATCAGGTTGTCCTTTTACCTAGCTTAGTTAAATTTACTATGACCGCAACGTCCAGCAACATTTAGATACATGTCAAATAGTCTAACTTAACCAACACTGCTATGTTTCACGCTAAGTAACTTGCTGTAGTGTATTATACTTGAAGTTTGGTGAATAGTAGGGTAGGGATGAGTCTTTTCCCCAAGTGAAGGAGTTCAAGTACCTCAGGGTCTTGTTCATGACTGAGGGGACAATAGAGCATGAGATTGGCCCGAAAATTGGAGCAGCGGGGGCGGTTTTGCATTCGCTTATGATTCGTCACCATTGTGACGAATAAGAGAGCTGACCCTGAAGGCAAAGCTTTCGATCTACTGGTCAGTCTTTGTTCCTACGAGGTCGCGAGGGCTGGGTCATGACAGAAAGAACTAGATTGCGGGTACAAGCGGCTGAAATGGGCTTTCTCAGGAGGGTGGCATCTCCTTTAGTCATAGGGTGAGAAGCTCATCTATGAGGGACTGGGATTAGAGCTGCTGCTCCTTTGCGTTGAAAGGAGCCAGTTGAGGTGGTTCAGGTATTTGTGAGGATGCCCCCACGGGTGCCTCGGGAGCTGTCCCAGACACGACCAACTGGGAGGAGGCCCCGGGGAAGACCCAGGACTAGGTGGAAAAATTGTATCTCCACACTGGCCTAGGAACACCTCGGGATCCCCTTATCAGAGCTGCTTGATGTGGCCCAGGAAAGGGAAGTTTGGGGTCCCCTGCTGGAGCTGTTGCCCCCGCGACCCGACCCCGGATTAACAGTTGAAGTTGAGTAATAGTGATGAGTGTTTGGTGAACATAACTGGATGGGAGCAGAGATGGGAGTTCAAATTTGAGGTGTTGATCTGCTATCCTGTCGATCTTTAGTTTGGAATTGATAATATTTCCACACATCCTATTTAACGTTTTTTGTGGATAAGTAAGTCCTGGAACACACTGCACGCCTGACAAATGCATGGCGGCTGCGTTATTCTCGCGTCTGTTGTTCACATTGGCTGCGTTTCAGCTGCATTTCTGCTGCTGCTGTTCTTTCTACACAGAAACTGACCCCAATAATGACCATATCATGTAAAAAAAGTCATTTATATTTATTTTAGACAGAGAAAGGCCACGAAACGTGTGCTCATTCGTAAATAATAGTAATAATCCACAATTAAAATCCCATACTATATTCATTCATGGAGCCCTGCAAGTCATGTATGTACTACAACACTGTCCTGCACATATTTCACAATAAAAGCCTTGTGTTAACAACTGAAGGAGTTCTGCCCACAGAAAATGCTGCAGGCTCCCTCTTGTGGCAGTTCAAAATGAATCAGGAAATCAATATATAGGACTGTGTGTTAGAGAGCTAGACAGCTTTTTCAAGTCACACGTGTGAGGAGGGCAATGTTCCTGATTATCACGATAATGGAAATTCACCACCATCAGCTTATTGTGGGTGTTTCGTTGTGAGGTGTAATAAAATCCTACATCGTCCTATGCCTTTATACAGCATCACTCCTATTTACATGGTGCCTCTTGTGGTGACCTTTAGCTGCAACATTAGAATATTGCTGTATCTATATTTTGATGGACATTCAATTTTGCTGGACATTAAAAAGCACTGACAAATTGTCCAATATTGATCTTTTCTTCAATAATAAGATTTTGTGAGTCTTATAGATTCAACCCACATAGCTCACATTTCATCTGTTCGATAAGACTTCAAATGTTGCTTTAACAGTTGTTTGATAGTACTCTCTACATCCTTTATCCCAACTCCCCAAACATCATTCCTCTTACCTGTCAGCCCCTTCCTCCTCCTCCTCTCCTTCCCTCCTCCTTCCCCCACTTTTTCCTCTTTTCTCTCATCACCTCCAGACTACTTATTTACTAATGATGTGCTGCAAACGCTTACGCTCGTGTTTTCATGCTGCACTCTCCACCTCCCCTCTTCACCTTGCTCCTCTCATTTCCTCATCCCCCAGCAGGCCCCTCATCCTGTTTCCAACCCCTGACTCCACCTCTCCTGACCCCCTCAAGGTGAGGGCTGAGTGGCTTTAATTGGCTGGTATCAATTAAATTTCGAAAGCACATGAACCCACTGGGGACAAGTAAGTGGACTTCGCTCCAGCTAGTTATCTCTGCTTCCTCCTCCTTCACCTCCTTGGACTCCAGGACCCCAGTTCATCCCCAGACATGGAATTGATACCCCTCGCTCCCGCTCTCCAGCCAAATCTTCCCTTTCATTACATGGCCATGTGTCTCTCCCTGTTTCCCCTATCTCTCTCTCTCCCTCATCTATTCCTGCCGCCACTTTTAAATAGATCCCTGCGGCAGTGACTGAGCCACACACGGCCTCCATCATGGGACCAAGAGGAGGCTAATGCCTTTTTAATGAGGCCTCGGCCACAATGTGACACAGTAAAGTGGCAGGAATCGGTGGCTGGTGAGCCCTTGGTCCAGGGTATTTATCACCTAAAACCCTCTGATCCACTGTGCCTGTGGGAGGGAGCGAGGGAGGGAGGAAGGGGGAAAGAGGTAGACAGAGTGGGAGGCAGGCAGAGGTTGAGGAGGAAAGAGAAAGTTACCAAAAAGCAGGACAGATAGTGAAAAGAGATGGAGAAGAGGAAGCGGAGCAAATGGATAGAACGAGAAAACAAAGTATATCAGGGCTCCAGAGTGCGACCAGAATTCTGTGGAGTGTGACAAAATATTTTCATTGGGTTTGTGTGAAACAGCACCCTGTAAGAGCAACATCACAACTATAAAACATACCTGTAATTCAAAATGAAGAACTAGTGACTAGTGTTTTTGTCAAAAAGTTGTAAAATTAACTGAACTCAGCAAGACGAGAGCTTAACTGGAGGTGCCATTGATTTAAAGTTATGACGCATTCAGGCTCTAAGATGAGTATTGGGCAAAGGTAAATTCTAACATTATCATGATGTGTTCAAATGTCATCTTGTAAAATGTAGTTTTTGGCTAGAAACTTGAATAAATCTAGTTTGAAGGAGATGTTTTCTTAGCAATATTAAATGGATAATAGAGAGGGAATTATATGTAACTTCTGAACAAAAACCAGTATACAAACTGTAATAAAGAGATAAGATAAGATATTCCTTTATTAGTCCCACAGTGGGGAAAATTAAAAAGGAATTTATTAAATTTATAAAGGAGTGGATGTTGAAGTGCATGGGATTTATTATCCCACTTTTGTGTTTTAATGTGATACAGACAATTATGGAATTTCACTGGTATTGGTATCGACTACTAAATTTCTGGTATTGTGTATCTAGTGTAGGCCTATGGGAACTCACAAAACACTTAAAATGTGTTATTGCAGTGCCAAAATAAGTGTTGAAAAGTTTTGGGAAGATCTGGGTACTTTTCCAGACCTGGACGTCTACCCATTGACTTGACCACTGAGCAACTTTCATTGGAATGAAGGGAGCCCCTGCCTCCAATGCTGTATCCCATTCTATGTACATCCAAGGCTGGCGCTCCCATAGCAAAGAATTAAAAAAAAAAACAGTGAACATCGCGGTTGTGGCGGTTGCTTGCCATCCCCTGCAGTTGATTTGTATTGCAATATTATGGTTATTGTGGCGCCCTAATCTGCTGGCAAGAAATAACATGCTTTTTTAAAAGAGAAATGGGTAGAAACAGAAGAGTAAGACAACCAGAGGAAGGTCAAGAAAGACAATTTGCTGGTTTTAGAAAACCACATTCCTTATTTTACCCTCCTCCCCTTCTCCTCATCATCTTAAGTGGCTTGTACCTCTTTAGCATCCATCAATGATTGCCCCTGGAAGCTGCATAATGTGAAATCATGATAATAACCATAATGCTTCGACAGTAATTAATATTCCTCCATACATATTGCTGCAGAGCCCGAGAGAAAGGCACTAAGAGTGGTTTGCCTCCAGTTAGGGGAACTCACATTATTATATTCCCACTTCATTCAATATTAATGCCCATTGGGCCCAGTATTCTAATATGAGCTCTGGTGAAATGGCCTTTAGTGGATGAATAGCAAATAAGATAGATTAGCAACAAAAGAAAACCACCTATTTTATTATTAACGCAGATGATTGAAAGTAATGGGTAAAGGCGTGAAATCAAAGAACCGCTGAAATATGAACTGGTGGAATCTCCTTAAAGTGTGCTCGCTAAGGACTTCAGTGACAGACTATTATTGCTCTGCACCACATAAAAAGAGTTTGAGGTCCTATAAAATGGCCGTTGTAAAAATCGCCCATTGTAGTTACTTGGTTCAATCTTTCCACATTGTTGCACTGAGCTCTGAAGCGGCGCCTTACGTTCTCTCACACAACCTGATGCTCGTGAAGTCATTATCGCTCATTATGGTTCTTCAGTGGTACAGTAGCTTTGTATTCTTTGCCACGATATCGCTTAAGATTTTCATTTTATTAAACTCAACTTTTGATACTATGGATGTCCCTTTTTTTGGAACAGCCATTCGACGTATTTGCATTCTGTAATTGTCTCTCTGTGTAGTAGTTTTCATTGTTATCTGCCTTTTTCATGTGGGATTCAGATTGCACGCCGATGCATGAGGAATTCACAGGAAACAATGCTTGTACAGGATGTGACATGAATGACGGAAACGATGATGGAAATGAGTAGTTGTCGCTGACTGTCTCAGTATTTTTTTTTTTTTTTAAAACAAGATGTAATCAATCTGTCAATCAAACTTTATCCATATAGCACCTTTAGATCAGATCAAACGTATGTCAAAGTGCTTTACAAGCAACTGACAAAACTTTGGATGTTAAAAATAGAAAATTTTTAATGAAATAAAATAGAATTACAAAATTCATAATGATTAACAGTCGCTGAGTGAAATAAATATACAAAAAATAATAGAATAAGTATAAATAATAAAACCATAAATAAAAAAATTACATAAAATCCAGACTAAAGGATGGGTTTTTAGTTTATGTTTAAAAAAATTAATATTTTCAGCTCATCTTTCAAATTTTGTTCTGCTTTGTGGAACCGAAGGATCTGAGGTAGTTTGGTGCATGGCCATGTAGTACCTTATAATCTAATAAAGTACTTATAGTGTCAATACATAAAGAGGTAACCAGTGTAAATACTTAAAAATAGGTGTAACGTGTGCTCTCCTTTTGGTCTTAGTCAGCACTGTAGCTGATTCATTGTATTGTCGGTAGACCAGACAGCAGTTACAGTTGTCTGGCCTGATAGTTAAATTAAAGCCTGCATCTGTCTCTCAGAGAGACAAATGACACTTTGGAGATGTTCTTCAAATGATTCAATGCTGTTTTTGTGACACCCTGCACATGAGCCTTGAAATTAAATCCAGAATCAAAAATCACGTCTAGATTTCTTGCTTCTTGGCTTGGGTTGAGTCCTACCGTGTTCGGTTTGGGGGCAAGTTTCTCTCTGAGTCGTTGAACCATTGATCGGCACTTCTGTTTTATCCTGGTTGAGCTGTGAAAAAATCAGTGACATCCAGGCCTTTGCATCTAAAATACAGTTAAAAACTGAGTCAACCGGCCCAGTGTCATCAGTAGACACGTCTACGACGTACAGTATACTCTCAGACTATGGCTTGTTTGGGTTAGGGCTGCGCTGTGAACTGATACAAATTGCTCTTGTGTTTTTGTGACAGAGTTGGTGCTCAAGGCCACAAACTTCAGATGTTATAAAAACAACCACTGAGCTTAGGATCATGACTTGTAAAGCTTTTACCTTTAGCCTACAGGCAGTCCTTTTTTTAGTCTTTATTGACAGGACAGTGGATAGCTTAGAAAGGGTGAGAGAGAGAGAGGGGGCGACATGCAGAAAGGGCCACAGGCCTGATTCCAACCCGGTTAGAACTCAGCTTTGTTATCTGGGCACCCGCTGTACCAACAGAGCTATATGGGTGCCCACATGATCCTTTTTCCACCAAAATCTGCATACTCTTACCTCAGCTTGTGTAAAGTACAAGTGGATCCATTGTACCCTCTAACTTATTCATTAGATTTCATTCTCAAAGATCCTTACATGTATGCTTTAGATATATACATTTATATCCTCTAACTAATAAAATCCTAAGCTCTTTAGGGTTGGTTGATATTGAAATTCCCTTAGTGATGATATTGCTTTAAGAAAAATGATATACAATATTATCGTCCAGAAAAAGGTGACGAGAGATGCACATAGATAAACATATTCAGACTGGAGATGTATATGTTGCAATACCCATCAGTGGCCACAAGAGGCGACAATGTTATAGGCTGCCTGACTGAACAGCATCTCGTCACCCCAAAAAAAGCATGAACTTTCCAGTAAACTAATGCAATGTGCACCGTGCAGCCCTTCTGTCTCTCAACTGCACACACTGACACTCGCTAAAGTGAAGACACACAACCCACGCACTGAATTATTTCTTAAAAATAAATAAATCCCCGATGACAAGGCCCAGCGGGAAGTAAACTTAGTACTGAACTTCGACCAGGCTTGCAATACAGTGGTGGAAATCTTGCTGTATTGCTGAAGTATCTGCTGCTTGGTAAGTCATCTAGGCAATCTACCGTATTTTTCGGACCATAAAACGCACCGGATTATAAGCGAAACAAAACGGTCATATAAGTCAAACTTGATTCTATTAATTTAACAACTCAATAACTTCAATAACTCTCAACATTTTTCAGTTGGAATACACAAAATACAAAACAATACACTTACTTTCAGTTTTTTTCAGTTCATTCCTCGTCCACAAATCTATCAAATCCTTCATCATCAGTATCTGAGTTAAACAGTTGGGCGACTTCGGCATCAAGTACGCCCTTGTCATTATCCGAGTCAGTCTCGTTGCTGTTACTTAGCTGTTCAGTGATGATTCCTGCCTTCGTGATCCATTGGCAGATAGTGGAGTAACTCGCCCGGCATTGCCTCCCTGTCTTGTTGACTGTGTTCGCCTTCTGTCATCCAACGCTCCCACGCAGCTCGCAATTTAACTTGGAACGACCTGTTGACACTAATAGTATCTAGCGGTGGGAGTTCTTTGGTTAATCCACCTGGAATGATGGCTCCGAATTAGTTTTCTTTACTTGTGTTTTGACAGTGGCGGTGAGATGGGCACACATGGAGTCGCAGATCAATAGGGATGGAGAGTTGTGGAAAAAGCTGTTCGGTCTCTTGATTTATCTCAGCCACTCACTCAGTGATCTTGTCCTTGCAGTAGGTGCGGAAAATGGCTAGCTTTTCTTTGTAATCCTTTGGCAGTTGCTGCGAGATGGTAGTAAAGATTACGCCTTTTCATAAAACGAAAGTACCAAGAAGGACCTCCTCGAAAGTTGCTGATTTTCATGTCAAGCACTACCACTGCTGCCTTGAGTCAAATAGAAACTGTAGAGACGCTTCTACCTGCTGCTCTTTGTTGAATAACCCACTGTTCAATTTTGTCCTTTAACTGTGGCCATCTCGCTTTGTTCCCTCGGAAACTCTGTTTGGTCTTCTTTACGTGGCGCAGGTCATCTTCTGGCTTCCTCCACTTCCGTACCATTGATTCATTAATATTAAATTCTCTCACCGCTGCTCTTTTTGGATGGATTCGGTGACAGACTTGAGTATTGTTGTTGTTGGATGGTGAGTTTTAAGATGGGAGCGGACATTTTTCATCTTTAGTCCTGACTTGTTTATTGCACAGCTTCACTTTGTTCACATTCTCTGGCTGTCCTTTTTTGTTTGGTTTAAAACCAAAGAATCACCTACTATTGACTAAATATAGGGCAACATTTATAACAGATGTATTGAATATTGTCCTGTCATTGGTTATCAATATTGCGTTGGGCGATAATCTCATCATATCACCCAAGTCTAGTCTACTCTAAAGATTTTGCTTAATCTCAGCTCTTTCAATTTAAAGGGGGAGTTACTAACTGATTAGCTTTAAAAGGAACCTCAATGATAAGCCTAAGGAAAGTAACATTTACTATGAGGACATATAGAAATGTTGCCATAAAGCTACTGCTGAGAGATGCAAATGGAGCAAAAAATGCCATGAGACAGAGAAATGGCTTGTGACAGGAGAGTTGCTGGTGCGAATCTGAATTTGAAATGACTCAGCAACTACCATCAGGGTGCCCATGAGCAAAGCAGTGACGCTGCTCTGTGGTCGGCAGTAGACTGCTGTGATTGTATGAGACAAATCCATGGTGTAAAAGTTTGTAAATGCGATGTTGGGAAACCTCATGCAAGACAATGGTGAAAACAAATAAAAAGTGAAGTATGTTTATCTGTACAGAGGCAGCTGCCCCAGAGGTCCCACTTTTTACAAGCTTATCGCACTGCTGCCGCTGCACTGTTGCTCCACCCTCCATCATGGACTCTGTAGCTACATTTGTGATGCACAAACAGACGAGGCATATTCTGTTTTACATTGGTACAGGAGGTAAGATGGACGAGATTAGCTTGACACCCCTGTAGGGGAACTCGTCTCTGTCTCCAGACTGCATTTGCTCCAGCAACAGTTTTAAGCTGGTCTATGCCACTAGTGAATTGATGTAATGCTGTTCAATGTTAAAAGAAACCATACTAGGGATTCTCCCAGTCAGACACCAGCTGAGCTGTTTGACCATTTTAGTATTGGTTTTAGGATACGAAGATATGCCCTTCAGTTTCCTGCTGCAAGCATGTGTTCCAGACAGTCATAAATGTTGCATGAGTCTGTGGAGGGCCTGGGGAGGAGAGATGGAGAAGTAGGAGAGGAAGTAAAGAAAAGGAGGGCAGCATAGGAGGAGGAAAAGGAAGGAGAGAATGAGGAGAGCGGAAAGAGAGGAAGAAAAGTGACTGGTGGTTGCAGTAGAGGGGAAGTCATTTGGTTGAACATAGGGATGCACCAGATTTGCACCAGGATGATACCAGATTTGATTACATTTTTTTCCCCCAAGTTGTTGGTGTACGATTTATTATCTATGTATTTATATATCAAACTCGTTACCTCGTTGATCCCAGTCACTTTCACGCAGTAATACAGCTTATTAATTAAACACCAGTATCAAAATTTTACTGCTATATTGGCTGCTACTCCAGTCCCAGGCATCGCTACGGGTATCAGCACTGAAAAAGTCTGGTCGGTGCATCCCTAGTTGAACAGATTCAAGGCCAGGAAGTATACTTAAATAAATGAATGCAATGTGCCTTGTTTAATATCTTTAATAAGTCTGTTTTCATGTGCTGTAACTTCAGCGTGTGTTGTTTTTGGATTAAAAGACGTGAACTTGGTTTCAGTTCAGACATTAATGAAATGTTTAGAGATGAGAGTGACTCACAGTGTGTCTCCTCCTGAATCAAAGGGATTTTCGTTTTGATCAGCTTTGGACCGCGGTAATGAGTGCTGGAGATTAAGAAACCTTGCACTCTGTGTGTACGTGGTTGTGAACAGGACATCAAAGTAATGATCTGCCTTGCATGACCATGTATACTGCACACTGTAGGTTTAATCAGGCACTCAGAGGCTCAATAAGTTCTGCTTGTAAATTAAAACAAAGCTATTTACATTCATTTACAAGTCCTAGCAGCTCATGGATTTCACAACATGCTGTCTGATTCAGGCATGGAGGGCATCAATTTATCACAATTTGTTCAGGTGCTCATAGCTTGCTACTGAGTGGTCGTTTTTATTCTTCCTGGAAGTGTAAAATATTTGGAGAATCCCCAAAATGTGTTTGGACAAAGACATGCTTGCAAATCAAGTCATACTTTTTGGGAATCAAACAAAGTGTTGACAAAAACATAATCTCATTGCCTTTTTGTTTTTTTTGCCGATCTTCCATGCTTCAAAATGTAATCCTTTTCACACTTATTCTTTCATCTAGGGCTGCAACTATTGTAATTAGCTGTCAGAATCAATACAGTGATAATAGTGGGTCAACACAAATTTGTTTTCACACCACTAATTTCTTTTTTTAGGTTGTAGCTGGCTAAGGAATAAGGAGGAATCCATTGGTACCACCCATGTCAGCTAGTTGACAAGCAGGTTAAATTGCATAATGAAGTTGCATGAAATTTTGGCGAGACAAATCTGGTATGGCCATTTTCAAAGGGGTCCCTTGACCTCTGATCTCAAGATATGTGAATGTAAATGGGTTCTATGGGTAAATTTCCCCACTGTGGGACTAATAAAGGAATATCTTATCTTATCTTATCTTATCTTACCCACCAGTCTCCCCATTACAGACATGCCCACTTTATTATAATCACAGTCAGTTTGGATCAAGTCATAGTCAAGTCAGCACACTGACACTGACAGCTGTTGTTGCCTGTTGAGCTGCAGTTTGCCATGTTTTGATTTGAGCATATTTTTATGTTAAATGCAGAACCTGTGAGGGTTTCTGGACAATATTTGTCATCCTTTTGTGTTATTGATCAGGGCTCCAGACTAACTTTTTACATTGTTTGCACTGGTGCGCCTAACCTTCTACATTTAGATACACCAGCCCATAATGTAAGTGCACCTAAAATGTTTCACCAGGCCTTGTCACTCTGCAGTAACACATTTTAAGCATTTTGTTAGTTCCCATAGGCCTACACTAGGGATTAGGGGTGGGACGGTTCATAAAATTCACGGTTCAGTTCTGTTCACGGTTTGGGGTCATGGTTTTTGGTTTGGTTCGGTACAGCGGTAAACGGTATTTGTGGTACAGGAAGGAGGCTAATTTCAATTTCAATTTGAACAGCTTTTCATTTATTTGCCAAAATAAGTCAACTGCTTGCCTGAACAACATAGACCAGGCTAGCATAAGGAACAAGTGCCACTGTGTTATTTAAATATAATTAATAAATTAAAAACAAATTATAGGCTCAGGCCTTTTTAACAGCAACATATGTCTCTCTATTCCTTGATATTTAAAAAATAATTTAAAAAACACACAGAGAGGTCATCAACATAAAATGCAGCATAAACCAAACACACACTGTTTCAAAATAACACTGCTCTGTAATAGATAGATAGATAGATAGATAGATAGATACTTTATTGATCCCAAGTTGGGAAATTGTGTTCTTTCTGTTTTCATGTTCCTCTGCTAGAAGATGAGTTTATCCACATCATCGTCACTTCTGGATGTCCATCCGTCTGTAGTCAGAGCTACATGGTCTGTGTTGGACACTTCTTTCAGGCCTCATCATGTCTGTTCATACAGTTTGGGAATGACTGTGTAGCTTATGTGTCTGTGAGACGGCATATTATAGCGCGGATCAAATATCCTAATCATATGCTGAAATCCAGCTTCCTCCATGACTGCATAAGGCTGCATATTTTTGGCTATAAACATCCCCAATGCTTTAGTCGTGTTTTTTGCTCTGTCTGAGTCTGTATGTAGAGGCTGTTTAAATGCTGCTGGGATCATCCTATTGGAAGTATTGCCACTAGCATAAGCCACATGTGTTGCATGTGTTCTCCAGACTTCATCAATGTCTCTGCCAACTGAGAAGTTTGAGGAGGAAAGAGGCGGGGTACAACACGTGCAGTAAAATCTGGTCCGCCCTCGCCGAAATTGAGCCAATAACAACGCACGACCGCAGTTTCAGTTACTCTGCGCATGTATGATACCTCATATTCCTGTCCACCGTGTCCCAGCCTTTTTCCATAAGCCTTGATTTCTAGTATGACAATAAATGGGATGAAACCGAACCATGACTAAAGAACCAAACAGTTGTTTCTTTTTACCCAAACTGTGCCCACCCTACTAAGGATGTCACAATACCAGAAATTTAGTAGTCAATACCAGTACCAGTGAAATTCCATGTTTCTCGATACCACATTAAAAAACAAAAGTGAAAGAATAAAACCCATGCACTTCAACATGCACACCTTTTATTACAGTTTGTATACTGGTTTTTATACAGAAGTTAAACAGGTCATTATTCCCTCTCTATTATCTATTTTACCTTGCTGTGAAAACAGAAAAAGATGAGCGCACACACACTCGTGCACTCTCTTGTTTTGCCCTCCCTTCTTGTGAAATGAATCTGGCACTGTGTTCAGGTTTAGCCATCTCACCGGGGACCAGGTAGACAGGTGGAGGAGCGGTACTTTGTTGGTGATGACGTTCTGGGCCAGGGACAGGTGTAATGGGCTTCACAGCATTTGTCTTGATGAAAAACAATCACTAGTTCTCTTCATTTTGAACTACCGCCATGTTTTATGGTTGTGATGTTGCTCAAGGGATCGTAGTCTACAGGGCGCCGTTTCACACATACACACAGACAGACCTGTCAGGTGCAGCCAATGAAAATATTTAGTTAACAATAAATATGCACATACTTTTGCATAAGGCAAACATATTTGCCCACTCCCATGTTAGTATTAAATCCTTGACAGACCCTTTAAGGTGCATTTAAACAGTTAAAAAAATGTGTGATTAATTTGTGATTAATCACAATCAACTATGGACAATCATACAATAAATTGCGATTAAAATATTAATCAATTGATAGCCCAAATTGTAATGATTGTTGTCATTATTGATGAATTGACTATTTTCTATTTTCTGCTATTTTCTAGTATTTTCTAGATTAATAGATGCATTGTTTGGACTGTAATATGTGGGAAATTTTTCAAAAATGCCTGTCACAATCTCCTTAAGCAGGGGTTGTTAACCAACACTCCAAAACACAAAGGTATTCAGTTTACTCTCACATCAGACAAAGAAAAAAAATTATACCCAGCCACTACAAAATATTCCTCCTGAATCTAATTTGCCCTCATTCTTAATTTATCTAATATTTAGCTTAATGTATTCTGACTGAGCTTGCTTCATCAGTCATTATTCTAAATTAATTGCTGGGAAACCAGGAGGAAAAATAACATATCCAGAGGCAGAAAAAACACCAGTCTTGGCAACAAACAGCGTTTCTCCCAGGGCTGATGTGGGGCAGTGATGAATACGATGGCTTCCCTGTCATTAATCAGACCACGGCTTGTCTCTCTCTGGGATGGCCCCCCGTCCAAAACATCCCGGCTCCCCCCGGAGGGGCCTCGGAGGGGGCTCAGCAGAGACCGCCGAACTCCCTTTGTTCCCCTTCCTGGCTCTCTCCCCTCCCACCCTCCTCCACCTGACACCTATCATCCCCATCCTGCAGTCCCTCTGGTGACAAGGCTCTCCCTCAGCGGAGATGCTAAAAAAGGGCCTGGTAGTGAAGCTGGGGAGGTTGGGGCGCAGGAATACAGGAAGGAAGGGTAAACAATATAATGAAGAAAAAAGGGGGAACAAAAAATGGAAAAGTAGGAAACAAGAGTTTAAGGAGAAATGAGGGGAAAGGGAAGAAGAAGGGGAGGAAATAAGGAGGAAACAAGATAAAAAAATTAGAAGTGAAGCAGGGGAATATCAGGGTGCTCCCCTCTTTGCAATCCCCCAACTCACCCCCTCCATTGCCGTTTGCTCCCACCGACAGAACATACTGGCCTGTCTTTAACAAGGCGCCTGTCCTTGGGAGATTTCTCTCATCATCAATCAACTGCAGCCGGGAAGTCACACAGGGCAGAGAGCGGGCGAGAGACTGAGAGTATGTGGGAAAAGCAGAGAGAGAGAGAGAGAGAGAGAGAGATGGAAAGCATGAGAAGAGGAGGAGAAAGAGGGAGATAAAGAGAAGGAGAGTGAAATTGATTTAATTAAGAGATGGAGGAAGCAGTGAATGAGGTGAAGGAATACATTTCAGAAAAATTCTCTCTGCTATGCCTCTATTTCTCATGTCGTACACCGCTGACAACAGACTCGTTGAATATGAAACAGCCAGTGCATGCAGGGCTGTGGCGCAGCAACACGTTGTGACAAAGCACAGTGCACTATCGAGGCCAACGGGGTTGTTTTCAGAGGACTTTGGTTCCTCAGATATGCCAGGTAAAGGAGTTTCCTCATTGATTTATTGCCCTGATATAAGTTTCAGTCTCTAATCTTTTGCTGTTGTTGTTGTGTCTGCTCGTGTTTGATGGTTGAGACCAAAAGAGAATCCAGGTTTAACATCCTTTTATTTCCCGTGCAGACAGGCAGGTCGAATTCATTCCAGTGCTGATGAAAAATTGCCCCAACATTTACAATACGTAACGTGTTCAGAGCAAGATTGGACATCTGCCAGCATGAAAGAGATTATTCAGGCTTTAGAGGTTTTTTACTTGACTCACCCAGTGTCACAGGAACATAACTCTTTTTTTTGTGTCAAGTACTGTCTGTGGCATCATTAGCATCTCAGATCTATGATATGCAGCGTTTCCAAAGCCAGGTCTAGAAACTCCATGTTGTACTTTACATAGGGCAGTCAATCGATTAACATATTAATAGTAATAATAGTTAATTGCGAGTAATCACAAATTAATTGCGCATTTTTCATCTGTTCAAATATTTGTTAAGATTTCCATAGTTTAATCACAAGTTATGGGCAAGTTAATTACACATTTTTTATATGTTCAAAATGTACCTTAAAGGGAGATTTATCAAGTAATTAATACTCTTATCAACATGGGAGTGGACAAATATGCCGCTTTATGCAAATGTGTGTGTGTGTGTGTGTGTGTATATATATATATATATATATATATATATATATATATATATATATAATTTTAAATTAACAACAAAAACAATGACAAATGTTGTCCAGAAAGTTGCTGGCTTTGACATAACTGCTGCAGATATAAGTAGAACATGTATTTAATGAGTAGAGGTATTTTTCTGGTAGTAATATTATCAATATTATAAGTTAATATCAAGTTCAACAGAGGGGAAATATAGTCTTACTCACAGGGAAAACACACAACCAAGTCACAGAAGTAGTAGTGGCTGCAGCATAGGTGAAATACACTTAACAGAGGTATTAATTTCTTATATTATTAGTTTCTTGCTTTGACCACTGCAGTTATAAAGTAAAGCATGGATGTAATTAAGTGAATATTTGTTCTGTTCTCTCTGTTCAAAAAGTACCTTAAAGGGAGATTTGTCAACATGGAAGTGGGCAAATATGCTGCTTTCTGTAAATGTATGTATATATTTATTATTAGAAATCATTTAACAAAGCAATGAAAAATATTGTCCAGAAACCCTCACAGGTTCTGCATTTAGCATAAAGAAATATGCTCAAATCATAACATGACAAACTGCAGCCCAACAGGAAACAACAGCTGTCAGTGTGTCAGTGTGCTGACTTGACTGTGACTTGAACCAGACTGCATGTGATCATCATAAAGTGGGCATGTCTGTAAAGGGGAGACTGTGAATTTTCATTCACATATCTTGAGGTCAGAGGTCAAGAGACCTTTTTGAAAATGGCCACAACAGTTTTTCCTCGCCAAAATTAAGCAAATGTTTGGAGCATTATTTATCCTCCTTTGAGACATCTTCACTTTAGCTTTTAAACTGAGTTCTAACACTCACTCTCACATCACTCATCTTCAACCTCTTATCCAGGGTCGGGTCGCAGGGGCAACAGCTCCAGCAGGGGACCCCAAACTTCCCTTTCCTGGGCCACATTAACCAGCTCTGACTGGGGGATCTGGAGGTGTTCCCAAGCCAGTGTGGAGATATGAGCTCTAACAACTGAACCTAAAAATTGCAAGTTGTACTAAAGAAATTAGTGGCGTTAAAATTGATTTGCGTTAATGCTTTATTTTCACGTGAACTTTGACAGCCATAGTGCCTACATATTTCTCATGTTGTGTAGCCATACACATATTTGTGCATTTCATCTGTTGTATATTATCATTGCATCTATTGTAGCTCGACTGACACTGGATTTTTGATGCAATTTGTACGTGAACTAAATAAATAAATAAATATAAATGGAAATGTACAATGTACTAGCATGCTAATATTATCAACCGATCAACAAATCGGCTCTCTTGTGTATGCCTTTGTGTATCTGTGTGTGTATGCTCATCAGCAGCCATAATGTCCCTCCAAGGGAAATGCGTAAATCAGTTTTAGTTTGACTTTGCAGTGAGACTGTTCAGGGAGACTGGGCAGCAAAGAGATGCACACACAGCTCTTGATACAGACAAGTGATGTAAAGTATGAATTATTTCCTCTCCTCCTTATTGGCACATGGCAACCACATATATAACCATGTCTTCACTGCTCCCTCTCTTTTCTCTGTCTTTTTCTGTTCACTCTCCTGCTTCCTTACCCTGCTCTGCCTTGTTTGTCCATGCCCGTCTGTACTTAAACCAAGCCGTGTGCTGCCTCTCATCTCTCCGTCTGTGTGTGACTCTACCTTTTGCCAACAAGCTCAGGCTGGCGTCCAAACACATGACGTGACTCACAGCACCAAGGAGGCATGGACGTGTTCCTGAAAGCCTTGTTTTAGAGCACACCACCTCCTAATGGAGATTGTGATGAGCTGTGAAGCTGAGATATGCCTGTCAGCGACCAGAGAGGACATGTACGCATGCAGACAGATATACAGTATGCACAGTATCCTTTTTTCAACACACACATACTGGCACAGACACTTGCCACAGGCGGAAAAACTGATGAAATTTTATGCCAACTCTCAGAAGCGTTTTTACCATCTTCGGGCTGGCCAAGGCAAACAGAGCATGTCACAACTCCCGCACTGCCTTCTGCGAGTTCATTTTCATGACAGCACAGTCTAATTGCTGAGGTAATTAGATTAGGGAAGGCTGTGGTAAAAATAAAAGTCTCTCATGTTTCTCAGCACTTTTGCCTCGACGGGTATGAGGCGTTTGAAGGCGACATCCACGGGGTCCCACAAAGTGTTGCGCTGTCCTCTCCTTCTGCTCGCCCCTCTCTTCTCCTCTTGCTGCAGGGAGAACGGCACTAAAGAGAAACTTCATTTCACAGAGAATGTTCTGGTTGGTTTCCTTGGAGAAAGAGGAGGTCAGAGTTCAAAAAGTCCACACTTTTTGGGGGGAAGTTTTGAAGCGAGGATGCGTAGTCAGAAAGAAACACATTTTGATAGTATCTAACAGCAACCTGTCTCTAAGGGGAGAGACATTTTACTTTCTCTGTGATTGTCTGTCAGTGTGTGCATCTCATCTGTGAGATGCACACACTGCCTCGAACAACAAATATAATATTTAAACCACAGTCGCTTTCTTTTGCAAAACTGCAGCTTTCCAAAAATCTTTAATTTTACAGAAATAATCTCAAACACTTATCATCAAGTTTGACTTCAGGTAAACGCACAAAGTAGCATCCTGGAAAGCCGTGTTGTTGCAGTTATTGATTGACTTCCTGATCAACTTTGTGACTGTCTTACCTGCTGTATTCATGTGCACAGTAGGTTTTTTTATGAGGCTGTTTACAGTGAATACTTTTGGTATTTTGCCTTCATTCAGCAGCTGACAGTCTAGAGACAGACAGGAAATGTGGGGAGATTAGGGATGGGTATCGTTAAGATTTTAATGCACTTTCGCTAGATGTTTTGACAAATTGCTTGTGTTTCTGCCCTTACAAGCAAAAGACTTGTGCTTTTGGATACGAGCATCACTTTGGACCGTTTTGTTTTCTCTGCCGTTGTCGTTAAAGGCCCTGACACAACAAGCAGGCGGTTGGCTGTAAGACAGTTTGGGGCCGTCGGTGAGCCTCTGTCGGGCTAGTTTTTGCAGTGTGTCCTGCACCGTCAGCTCTAGTCTGGCTGGTCTCCAGTTTCTGTATGTCACAGACGATAGGCTGAGAGAGCAACCTCTCCTCTGGATCGGGAAACGTGTCATTGACGAATGTTTTTAATCTTACAAATTAGAAATGTACAGTAGTTTGTGAGCTCAATGGTGCCAGATAACATGTAGCCTAAATGAATAGGAAATCAATTTTTTAAATTTCTCCGATACCATTAACGTCGGAGCTGAAACAATTTGCCCGGGGCTGGTTTAGTACCGGGTTTCAGCACCCATCCCTACGGGAAAAGAGGGGTACAACATGCAACGAGCGTCTCCTGCTAGAATCGAACTGGTGACATTGTGTGTATGTGCTTCTTAACTGATAGGCTACCAGGATGAAACAAGTATTAGTAAACATGAAAATGTTTTTTATCTGGAAGTTTCCATCCATCCATCTTTAATCGCTTATCCCGTTGGGGTCGCAGGGGGGCTGGAGCTAATCCCAGCTGGCGCTGGATGAAGGCGGTGTACACCCTGGATATGATGCCAGTCCATCGCAGGGCTGACACACAGAGACAGACCACCATTCACCCTCACATTCACACCTACAGGCAATTTAGAGTCATCAATTAACCTAAATTAGATGTCTTTGGACTGTGGGAGGAAGCTGGAGAACCAGGAGAAAACCCACGTAAACACAGGGAGAACATGCAAACTCGACACAGAAGAGTCCCAAACGGGATTCAAACCTGTGACACTCGCTGTGGGGCGACAGTGCTAACCACTGCACCTGCTGTGGGTAATGCTGTACAGCTGTAGGTTACAACGACAGTTAAAAGGATTTTCAGGAGAGTACTTTTTGTATGTACTTTGGGATGACTTTTGTTCAATTGAAGTTCTTTGGAAAGCTGTAGGTCACAGTAATGGCAGGTATGTTCTTTTTGTACAGGTACCGATAGTATGTGTGTCTACTAGGCACTGTATGTGGGTTTTCCTGCTGTGTACTATACTGTGCTGCCCTGCATACATGACAGAGCCCCGTCTCCGTATCTGCTCTCTGTTTTTCTTCAGGTGCGAAGGCATCTGGATCGATTGCGCGAGTCTCGTACTTGATGCCTGGTGATTGATGGTGTGATGGTGATTTATTAGTCATGTCCGAGGAGCAGGCAGCAGGGGGAAAGCTCTTTTGTCCCTGTCTTTTGAGGGCCTCGCTGTTGTTTTTCATTTTGTACTCTCTCTTTCCCAGCACAGCTCTCTCTCTGGTTCTCTTGCTCTGTTTTATTGTCTGCAGTGCCCTTTTAGATCTGGCTGTGAAATCGCCTTGTAGCAAGCACCGCTACATCTCAGATGTCTCGCCCTCATATAGTGTCATTCTGAGTGTCATTCTATAGAAACGGACTAAAAAACGCTATAGGCAGACATGCAGCTGCAATCTCTGTAGTGGTTTTTTGGCTCACTCTTTTTGTCCTTGTCTGGTTCTTTCTGTCTGACTGGAGGCCTATTAGCTTGCTAATCATAGGCTTCAATAGGTAACCCCGGAATGAGCAATTTCCCACGAATCAGGTTTGATGGGGAAGAAGTCAAGAGGGAGAAAGGGATGAAGAAAGAGGAAAGCGACAGGTTGCCAGCACTCGTCTCGTACCTCTTGTATCACACTAACTGCTAGCAGAAGTGCTGATGGCCTACTTGTAAATTGATTGTGGCTGCTCATGAGTGGCACTGTGAGAGGGAGGCAGGTGATAGGTTCCACCTGCTTCACCCAAGTTCACACTTCGGTATCAAAGATGTTTTAATATAGCTTTGTGATACCTCAGTAAGTTTATTTCTCATTAATCAGACCCTTACAAGCAAAAGTATTGTGTTTAATCCATTCCTTACACGTTTGCTCTTTTGGTTTTGGAAAGGATAAAAGAAGACGTCACCCACAAACACGTGTACACTGTTTTGATATGTGGAGAATTTCAAATCTTGACTGTCGTGCCTAGTTACGGTTGCTAATCTATGATTGGACAATTCCTTTCAGCACAGTTATACGTCAGACCAGTAATACGTCATCCAGAGGTGTCTTACATGGCCACGCCCCCTTTTAGGGCAAAACAATACTGTGTCCCTCGTAGACGGTAACAGCGTAAACTGAAGTAGAAACATGTCTCCAAACTTCTACTTAAAACAAACCACAAATAGTAATAACGCTATGAAGAGTTGCTGTGTAGTTGGTTGCACCAACAATAAATCCAAAACACTGATCTCCGATTTGTTCCCCTGCCATGTCCTAAATAGAGACTTTATGGCTCCAAGCTATAGACCAGACCAGCATGGCTTTATGGCTCCAAGCTATAGACCAGACCAGCATGGCGCCATCCCCAAGGCTGCGCTCCCTTTTGGGGGAAAGAAACTCGCCATCACAGGAGAGAAAATGATGAAAAGCTGTTGTGTAGCAGGTTAACTGAGGCTTTCACACTGAGATTTGAATCACAATGATAAGTGAATATTCACTGTCAGTGTGGTAAATTACTAAATGATGCTGATGACAGTGACTAGCATGGCTAACTTTTTTTGAGTGGGAGGCTGCTGCAGTAAGACAGTCATACATTAATGTTAGAGCAGCATCAGACTGTTGTCTCCTACTAAATCTCAGCCTTTAGATCAAACAGTTGGCTTTTAACACGCTGGTTATTTACAGACAACACTTAGCCTAATGTGATTCAGCCAAATATGTACAGAAGTCTGGATTAGCAATATCAAGCCACTGTGTTGGAAGGGGGAAGACTGAAGGGACATGGCGGTGATCAACCTTGATTTATTAAGGTATTGTTGATGCTCAGGTTCAGTCAAGGTCGCAAAATAACTATTAGACATGTGTATATGACAAGCATTTGTATCACAAGAGGAGAATGTATATGAACCTCCAAACGTATGTCAAATTGCACTGAAGTCTATGGGATCTTTGGTTTTCTTTCCTACAATATGGGTACCTGTATGTGCCGGTCCGATGTATGCTGATGTACATGTTTTTGTATATATTTGGGACTAAATTAGGGATGTCAGGTTTGGATAATTTTGCCACCCATTAACTGGTGACGAAATTGGTTAATTCTTATGGAAAAAAAGCCAAATGACATGAAATACAAGAAGTGCTTTCCTTGTAGTCCGACATGCCATTGTCTAATGAACTTTGGTGCCTCATTTTGAAGCCATGTAAAGGTACTGAATTTTTAATTTTTTGTCCTGTAAATACCATCCATCCTTCGTCAACTGCTTATCCCGTTAGGGGTCGCAGGAGGCTGGAGCCAATCCCAGCTGGCATTGGGCGAAGGCGGGGTTCACCCTGGACAGGTCGCCAGTCCATTGCAGGGCACATAGAGACAGACAACCATTCACGCTCACATCCACACCTAAGGATCAATTAACCTAAACAGCATGTCTTTGGACTGTGGGAGGAAGCCAGAGTACCCGGAGAAAACCCACGCTTACACGGGGAGAACATGCAAACTCCACACAGAAGAGTCCTAAGCCGGAATCGAACCTGCGACCCTCTTGCTTTGAGGCGAGAGTGCTAACCACTGCACCACCGTGCAGCGTGCTGTAAATGCCTTTTATTATATTTTCCACACACACACTGGGCCAAAACTTCCTTTCAGTGCCCATGTTAAATTCACCTACAGTCTGTAAATTAACCTGAAAAATATTTGCTGTGGTAGCTTGTGTGATGGCTGATAAACGGTTAACTGCTGGCATCCCAAGATTAAATATAAAATGGTGAGAGTTTACTGCGTAGAATTAGCTGCTACCTTTTTATTTCAGATTACAGATGAGTATCTTTCCCTCTCTAGTGTGATATGTTACACATCTCAACATAATGATCAATGATCCTTTTTATGACTGATATTTCAGGCTGTGGTGGTTTGATATTGCCGAGTTTCAGCGTGATGTGACATAATGTGGAATGATGTGATGTGATTCAATAGAGCATAAATAGTTCCACTTTAATTCTACATTTTTACATCGATTGCAGGGAAAAAAAAAAATCCTGTAAACATAAATCAACACAGTGCAGTTAAGCGAGAGAAAAATTCAAATGGGCTCCTTCGCATACTATTTGCAGTATCATTTATTATACTGGATGCTTCTCAGCAGATAGTAGAAAATCCTTGAACTTAATATTTTCAAGCAGTCTATTGTGTACCGTATGTAAATTCCTTGCTGCAGAGTTAACTTATACAGCTCTAAAACAATGTGTTGACTGCCTACAGTATGCAGCCTCACTTTTCCACTGAGACTGTCCATGAATGACATTACACACCAGCTTTAAAAGGAAAAAGAGAGTAAATACATGTGTGATGTTTTGGTTATTTGCAGATAATCTTATGATTATCCTATTTAGCTTTTGACCTTAGCCTGACCACCTTTGTTTTTATCTCAGCAACATCATCATTGCCAGTAAAGACTATACTGTAAGGAAGTAGAGGTAAAGGTATGGGAGATCTCTTTCCTGGCCATCTCAGAAATCACAGGTTTATCATCTTTGTCTAGCTGGGAGGGCACCTGTAGTTTCGCCTGGATTGGGGCAATCATGAAGATGGTGGGCTTTTCTTCCTCACAGAGGATTGTGGTCTCCACTTCATTTGATGAGCGTCATGTCTGATTCAGACAGCGTGACCAGTGCTTCAGCCCGTTGTTGCTTTCTGCAGTGCAGTGAACACAACAAGCTGTTGCTCCTGAAGAAGTCCCAGGGGATTTCAGACACTCTTGAGCTTCAGCTGCAGCAGCACACAGTCTTCTTCAGTTCGTAGAGTTTTTTGACATGCCAGAGTTACGATGTAGCGACTCCTTCATGTTTTTTCAACTTGCTATTTACAAGCAAGAGGAAAGCATTAGGAGTAGTTAGTACCACCAGATCAGCATCTTCCAGAAAATCCAACACGTTCTCGTTGCAGCTTGTCACATACTGCCGATTTGTCACTTTGTAATTAGTTACCCTTGGTGTCACTTTAAGTTTAGGCAACAAAGCCACTTAGGTTTAGGAAAAAACATTGTCAGGCTTAAAGCGACTACGTTTGTAAAGTGAAACTGAAACTGAACGCTGTGAACGCTGTACGCTGTAAACTACGTCACCACACTCCCAGTGCACTCTTTATGAGCGTACATTAGTGCATTTTACAACTTTTACGACCTAATGATTTAAATAAGGACTATTAGAGTGTTCATACTGGGGAGTTGATTCTTCTCCTGGGAGCTTGATCTACCTGTTGAAACTCTGGGCCGAACTGAACGTGCCACTCCATGCCAAAATGATACTGGATGTTTGAGTATGATATGGATATTTTATAATATGTAAAAGCAGATAACTGTACATTGGTGGATGGTCCTATTTTTCCATTAAATAAACATTTCTGGATAAGGATCACTTTGATTTTTATTGTGGCCACAACATGTACTGAGAGGAACATTTTATAGCTGAACAATAAACTGCATTGCTCACTGGACAAATTGCAATTGCAACACTTTCTAAATTTACCTTAAACATAATATAGGTATTTCTTTGTAGTATTTTCTTATTACTTATCATTGATGCCAATATATCTGCAATAAGCTAATAAATACCATCAGCGCAGTTCAGTAACGGTCTAGCTTTAATCAAGCATAATCACAACAGCTTCAACAACAATCTTGGATGCTGCCTACAGTATATCAACTATCAATATCATGCAAGATGCTACAAGAGAGATTCATACTGTCATTTCAAAGCTGGGTAAAATCTATTTCACAAATCAAAGGAGGGAAGAAGAGGATGAGGAACAGGAAGGGGTGGGATCACACGCTCATTGGCTTTTTTGTTTTTGCAGCAGAACTGGTGTTTCTCATTGGGGAAGACTCAGTACGTAGACAGCTCAACAGTTATGAGTTAGTGTATGGGGGAGAAGGGGAGAGAGGGAAGGAGATGGAGAGTGTGAAATGGGAGTGTTGATTCAGTGTATTTGAAGTGGAATAGGAGAGGGGCAGTGATACCTGCAGGGAGCCTTGACAGGAACTAAAAGGAGCAGTGCATGTGCAGTGAAGTTGATAGGTTTTCAATGTAGTGAGTCCCTGGGACCCCCAGGTGCTTATTTGAGTGAGTTGTAGTGTTAAAGTCATGTTTCATGTTTTACTGTTATAATTATGGTTATATTTGTGTATGTTCAGAGTTTCCCCTAGGATTTTTCTTACTAGCAGTGGTGCTTGAAGAGTGTGATTTATTTTGCTCGGCCAAAAAGTATTTAGCACATCCACTAGCACGATAAGGGCTTTAGATACATACTATTCATAAATATTAAATTACATTAAACAACATGCTTCAAGACTATGGAAGATTATATAATTATAGAACATATAATACAATACAAATAACGTTGAATCAAATTAAAATAAAACTGAATTTCCCCACTGTGGGACTAATAAAGGACTATCTTCTTCTTCTTCTTCTTCTTCTTCTTCTTCTTCTTCTTCTTCTTCTTCTTAAATCATGTCAAATCAAATTGCAAAAAAGAGGTGTGTGTCAAAACACAAGTCATATCCTGCCTGGAAGCATTTTATCCTCCTGGTCTTCTTAAATACAGTATATACTACAATTATTTATTTCCTAATTATTTGTTTTGTGTGTTTTTATGCACATAACCATAATAGATGACAATAACAATGTACAAGGATAACCTTTGCGGTTTACACTGACTTCAGGGTGGTTGAAATTATTTTTGGTGATGCTCTGTGTTGGTGGTAAGTTAGTCTGGAGCCTTGCTGTCAGTTATAGGCCTTAGAAAGAAAATGCACTATCATCTATGTGTATTTTTGTTCATGTTCAGATCAGCTGTACGTAGCAGAGCTTCATAAAACACCATTCAGACTGGACAGAAACAACATAAAACTCAACTCATATCCGTTACACTGTGCACATGTTATACCCAGCAGTCAATGTTATGGCTGATTGGTAGCCTTTATAAAAATCCTGAATCTGGATCATGATTCGGATCTCCACCAAACTGTAGATGTATGTGATAAGATAAGATAAGATGAAGCTTTATTGATCCCCGGAGGGAAATTCGGGATGTATGTAATGTAGTGGATTGTTCATTGTGCCACACCCCCACCCCACCAAAAAATTTACTCAAATCCATCACAAACTTTTGGAGTAATCCTGTTAACAGACAGACAGACTGAAAACATAACCTCCTTCAAGGCCTCGGCAAGAGGCGTACTTGCTGTTTCAAGCTCCCAGTTTTCCTCAGGAGCAGGTGGACGTGTCAGGAAACAGCACCAGGTGTGCCAGCTGATTGCTCAGTTGCATCAATTAGGCCGGTGATGTCACAGGCCTAAACGGGTGCACCAGACTGAACATCAGTGCGTATCAACACCCGGCCCTCTCAATGAACTGTAAACAACTTCAGTTCCTTAGAAGGCAATAATTTATGGACCGTTACAGCAGCAGCATTTCCAATGAGCAGATTTAAACCTTTTCACAACAGTGGTCTAAAAGCCTCTGAGCCTCTCAAGTTTACATGACTTTGAGAGTACTGATCATTCATAATCGCTCTAATAAACACTTCAGGCCTGTGACCTCATCAGGCTAATTGATTCAAACTCAGTAATCAGCTAACACACCTGGTGTTGGTTAGCTGATGTTTCCCTGTAGCACCTGTACCTGCCTCTGGTGAAGATGACAGTTTCTGGGGTAAATTTTGGGACATTTTATTCAATTTTAGGCATACTATAATTAAACTGTCCTCAGTCTCCACTCTCAAGTCTCTTTTTCTGTTTAACCACTGTCAGAAACTCATTTCAGTAAACAATTGGGAATCACTAAGCCTGCATATTACAATCTTTTAAGCAACCAATATTATTCAAGTTGTTTTTCCAGGGATGTAATTAAAGCTGGGAGAGGCAGTTTATTTTTGGTATCATTGGGAAAAAAAAAATCCATTAATAACTTTTCAGTATATTGTAATTCATGTTGTAGCCTAGGACAGGCAGTTTTCTGGAAAAGTATAAAAAATTGGAAATACAGCCCTGTCTCTCCCTGCTCTGTCCTAAGCCCCTCCCACCAGATGAACATGATTATATGCATTCGCTTCATACAGTAATCTGTACAAGTACTCGTCATTCATTTCAAACATCATCCCGATCGTGACCACAATACCGTTATATAGCAGTATATTAGATGAGAATTATTGTCCTGTTGTCTTTGCAAACATGGACCTGTAAAGCTCTTTGACATGACAGACTGTGATTCAGCACTAGCAAGAGATGGAGAGAAAGTGTTGGTAATAGTCTGCTAACCATAGCCATCATAGCTGCACCATACAGTTGTGTTCAAAATTATTCAACCCCCACATTAGATAAGTGTTTTTGCAAGTTTGACATTTATTTTTCATCTTGTTTATAATCACATTAAATAATGACATGTCAAATAGACAAATACAACTGAAATTACAACAAAAATGTTTGGAATATACCAATTAATGGCCTTTCTGTGATTACTTCGTTGACAAAATTATTCAACCCCTTAGGTATGTACAACTTTAGTACTTAGTACAACATCCTTTTGCAACAATAACATCCTTTAGACGTGAAGCATAGTTTGACACAAGTTTCTTGCAGCGATCCACAGGTATCTGTCCATTCCTCATGAGCAAAGGCCTCCAGTTCATTAACATTTTTTGGCTTGCGTGCTGCAACTGCCTTCTTCAAGTCCCACCAGAGATTTTCAATGGGATTTAAGTGTGGTGATTACGATGGCCACTCCAGAATCTTCCAGCCCTTCTTTTGCAACCAAGCTGTGGTAGATTTTGAGGTATGCTTAGGATTATTGTCCTGTTGGAAGGTCCAATGTCTCCCAAGCCTCAGCTTTGTCACTGACTGCATGACATTTGCATCCAAGATCTCCTGGTAGTGAACTGAATTCATAATACCTTGCACACGCTGAAGATTCCCTGTACCTGAAGAAGCAAAACAACCCCAGAGCATGACTGACCCCCCACCGTGCTTCACAGTAGGCAGGATGTTCTTTTCTTTATAGGCATCATTCTTTCTCCTCCACATGTACCGTTGATCCATTGGCCCAAAAACTTCCAGTTTGGTCTCATCTCTCCAGAGAACAGTATCCCAAAACCTTTGTGGTTTGTCCACATGGTTTTTGGCATACTGGAGTCGACTCTTCTTGTGCGCCTGGGAGTTCTTGCATGGAAGCCATCATTTAACAGTGTGCGTCTTATTGTCTGGACAGAAACCTGAATACCTCCCTTTGACATGTCCTGTCGTAGTTCCTCAGCTGTCACCCGGGGATTTTTCTCCACCTTTCGCCTCAGGTATTGCACAGCAGTTGCAGACAGTAACCTCTTTCTACCACGCCCAGGTAGCGTTTCCACTGTGCCTTTAGCTTTAAACTTGCGGACTATGCTCCCATTTGTGTCTCTTGAAATGTTTAGCCTCTTTGCCATCTTTTTATATCCATATCCTTGCTTATGAAGTGAAATGACCTCCTCTCTGAACTTTTTTGACCATTCCTTGGACTTCACCATGTTGCAAAGATGTCATGAACTGCCAAGAAGAGCCATGTGTCACAGTCCTTTTAAATCGGCTTAATTGCTGCTCATTAGGGTTCTGTTCACATCTACAGGTGTTTTCATATAAGTGTTTGACAACACCTGATGGAAACCTCTGTTCTTAAGAGTGGTGGACTAGGGGGGTTGAATAATTTTGTCAATGAGGTAATCACAGAAAGGCCATTAATTGGAATATTCCAAAAAATATTTTTGTTATTTCAGTTGTATTTGTCTATTTGACATGTCATTATTTAATGTGATTATAAACAAGATGAAAAAAATGTCAAACTTGCAAAAACACTTATCTACTGTGGGGGTTGAATAATTTTGAACACAACTGTAGCTGTGAGCTCCGTTCCCTTTTACATTCACGGTGAGCTCAGGCAGAAGGCTAAACTTAAGTAAGAGACGGAGAGAAAATGATGCTGATAGTTCATGGCTGTGCCACAGCAGTGAGAACAACTCAGAAGGCTAAACTATTATGGTACAGCCAAGCCACCCGTGTGAGGAGCGCGATGGCTGCTGCTACCTGTTTCTTATTTCAGCGTCTGTGTTCACGGGTGAGAGCTGTTACACCACACACCGTGTCTCAGTTGTGTCTCTTCTAGGGATTCAAAGTCTCGCCTATTTTTGTCACAGGTCACACTCGTTTCACGGCAGCAGCAGACAGTGACAGTGATTGTTTGATTTTATGTCGATATATCAGCAACATAACAACAGTTTCAAAGTCTAGACATCTACAGAATATGTCAGACAGTGAAGCTGATCTTCTGACATATCAGCAACATTACTGCACTTTCTATGTCTATATGTGTAGAAAATGTCACAGATATGAAAATAAGTCAAGATGTATTTTCAACACTTCCTGCATTAATTTTTTCAACCCCTCAAGTGTTTTTTTTTTTTTCTGTGGACAGAACTCCTTCATTTGTTAACACAAGGCTTTTATTGTGAAATATGTGCAGGACAGTGTTGTAGGACATGCAGTGACTTGCAGGGCTCCATGACGGGATTTTAATTGTGGATTTTTACCACTATATACAAATGGGTACACGTTTCTTTACCTTTCTCTGTCTAAAATAAATATGAATTACATTTATAATGACATGAAATGGTCATTATCAGAGTCAAGCAGCAGCAGAAACGCTGCAGAAGCACCGCTAACACGCAGCTGGTGTGAACAACAGAGGAGTGAATCACGTTGCCGTGAGGTAACTCAGCCACCACACGCTCGTCAAGTGGACGGTCTGTCCCAGGGCTAAGAGACGTGGAGAGAAAATTATGTTTTCTCTGAGCTACCGCTACCGTGAGGCTACTTCACACCGCTAGCCGCAGCCATCGGTTAACTACTAGCAACATTTTCTCTCCATCTGTGAAACGCTTTGTCGGTATTGTCCGAGTTTTTGATAAGTCTGTGTCCAGCCGAGGCTGGAAATAGCAACGTTTGGTGCTGGATGTTCCGCTGTTGAATCAAACTTTATCCATCTGAAGGGATGTGCATCTGTGTTTCTAGAGCAGCCAATAGGAACACCCTCTGTCTGAAACGACCTGTGATTGGTCAGAGTCTCCCGTCACAGGCTAGATGTTTTTAAAGCCTGAAAACACACAAGAGGAGGTGCAGCTTTCTCTCAGAGCACTTGAATTACAATAAGCTGAAAAGTTATTATGAAATTTTTTGCCCAGTGATGCCAAAAATATACTGCCTACCCCACTTTGATTTGTATAGAGATTATGTTACATGGAGATAATGTAGACATTATGACACCTCTCCAATTTCACAATATACTGTATGTCATATTTTGATGAACTGATGCAGTTGGTGCCTACAACTCCTCGGTCCAATCTTTACTTACTCTTACTTTACACTGGTTTCTCTGTTCCGCTACCTTATGTTGCCCTTCTTTTATTCCCCCTTGACTTTCTCTCATTTAAACAGTCTCTTCCTTCCGTCTCTGCTAGTGTGTTAATGAGAACTGCTGGTGTGATTAAACAGAACAGTGCAGCAGACATGATTCCACCTAACAGCCTAACCTATTTTTCTGGGTTGCATTCATTTAACAAGACATTTTCTTCATTGTCCTCTCTTACACTCTTCTCTTTTATCATTATTTCATTGGTCTCTCCGCATTCAGCTCTCAGTTGCTTACTCCGTTACTCTAATGTTCTATCACTGCTGCACCTCCACACCCCGTCTTCCTGCTCCCTTTGCCTTGGGAATACTCTTTCACATCTCCCTCGTTCACTTCCATTTCCTTTTTTTTGTTTCATTTTGTTTTCATTTTCAGCTGTCAGTCAGAAAGAAGATCATCTCTGAGATGATCAGTCAGAGCTGGCAACAAACCTTGAAAATCTTTCCTCTAAGAGCGGATTGCGCTATTAGGAAACTGATTTGGCTAGATAATATACCGTAGAGTGGAATAGAGCAGTGTGAGCATGGGACAACTTTATTGCTCCACAGAGGCAGCTGCTGAAAGACTGCAGCATATTTTTGGCATCATGTCCCCCAAAATAAATCTGTACTTGCATGATAAATTTTTCTCTGTGGGATGTAAGGGGCCAGAAATTTAGATTATTATAACCCAACACTTTCTCAGTGTTGGCAGAATTGTTTTTATAAGGTTTTTTGTTTTTATAAAGGTTTTTATAATTTAATTTTTGACCTTTGAGACCCTTTATATCAGGGTGTAGTTTGCTCAAGGCCCTATAGAGGGCGACCTTTAACTACACAGTGTCAGACAAGCATGACCTGGCATTATCTAACCACGTGATGCACCGTAGTCTCTCTCCTCCACACACACATCCACACACACTCCCTCCATAGCTGTCATGCCCTGGCTGTAGCCGGCCCTCTGTTCTCAGGAAAGGAGTGATGAGCGGGTGGGGGAAGAAAAGGTGATGAGAGTCGGGCGGGAGAGTGATGAGCACGGGGAGAGATTGGCTCGCTGGCAGATGATTCGAAGATCATTCTGCCCCCCGAAATAGCTCGCCAGTTACAAAGGTTGTCTGAAAGCATTAATAAGTAATGAAGGACCAGCAGCCCTAGATTTGTGGACGCATACATGCACATCAGTGTGTCTTTAGAAATGCAAGCTTCGCTTAGGGTTTTGTAATGAATGTACGTGTGCTAGGTGTGTGTGTTGATTTGAGTGTTTGATTGCACTTATGAAAATATATTCCATCTAATTGGATTTTATGCTTTCTGTTTTGTGCCTGTGTTCATTAGCTCATGTGACATTCAGGTGAATGAACCTGTCTCTATGTCAATGCAGTTTTATACACGTGACGTGTATGTGTGAGAGAGTGAGACATGCCTGTGCAAATGTCATGTTCTTGATATGAACAATATTCAGAGCAGTCCCTGACTCCCATTGTGAATAATAGTTTTCTCAGATATATTGGTGGAGGTATGCGATAGTGTATTAAAGGCACTATTTGTAATCTAAATGGAGATTAAAGGATCACGTGGACCACCAGAATCACATCGTAAGGTCAGAACCTGTCATCGCTCTGAATATGATTGACAGGTCCTTTCAATGTTTGCCCCAGGAGCTTGTTTGGTCGAGGCTGCGAGCCACTGAAATCCTGACGCATCTCTTCTCATGATCACTTTATTCAGTCGATGACGTCCTCAACAACAGCCACGCTCATTAAATATATACGGCATTTGCTGTGTGAAATGGCATCTCTGCTGTTTTCCCCCTATATTAAATGTTTGTCTTGATCATGCTGCAAAAGGTTTACGTTAGTATTTTTTATAACAGAGGAATAAAATAGCCTATCTTTGATTGTGATCAGCTGAGAAACCCTCACATAGCAGATTTTTCTCATTTTCACATTTTTCACTATAGTGCGATTTTTTTAATGTGAGTTTTTTGGGTTAGAAACTTGTATAAATCCGATTGTTTTGAACTGACCAACACCGCAGATCGCCACAGCAAAGCTAACCCCAGACTTTGATGCACTGGCAAAAGGGAGACCAACAACACTGATCCTGCTGAAACAGTTTCTCTACTGTGTTATGAAAAAAATGCATTTGGAAAATATTTTGTACAATAAGCCTTGCATATTCATGCTTTGCTACCTGTTAAGGCCAAAACCTTTTAGGTAATGGCTTGTACATGTCATTTATATTAGTTCACATAAACACTCCATCCATCTGCCCCGGGCCCGCCACCTCTGTCAAGTTTTTGAACCCACTGTGGCCCGCGAGTCAAAAAGTTTGCCCACCCCTGCCGTGGACCCTCTAGGTTAGATCTGCTCTTGTAAATAATTTTGTGCTCTAGTGTATAATTAGTATATCATAATATAGTATATAATTTTGAGGTACTTGTATTTCACTTGAGTATTTCCTTTTTATGTAGCTTCATAGCCCACTTCTACTCCACAACATCTCAGAGGGAAATACTGTACTTTTAACTTGTATACATTTAAGATAAGATAAGATAAGATGAACTTTTATTAATCCCCAAAGGGAAATTATCTTTCAGTTACATCCCGTCCAAGAAACATAAAAAAACAGTGGCACATAACAGGGAGGACATGAGAGGGAGGACGATATAGTCACTAGCAATTTTTCAGATTCAGATCCTTGATATAAAATAGAAATCAGCTAATAAACTGTGGTGTATTACTAAATACAATACAATAATAAATACAATACAATTGTTAAGCAAGATAAGATAAGATGAACCTTTATCTTACTTAACAATTGTATTGTATTTATTTTTGCATTGTATAGTATAGTATATAAAGTAAAGTAAAGTATATAAAGTAGCTCCACCTGTGCCAGCTGCCACATTAAAGTGATGAACACATTAATGCATCAATAACTGTAATCAGTTCAGCAGAAAGCGGACGGCTCTTTTCTTTCTATTTGGTGGTTTTGGCAGTGCCTTTCCCGGTTCATTGTGATGATTATGAAACAATGTTAGCATAATGCTGCAATTGTAATTCCAAATGACAGAAATCCACTACAAGAATACAATAGTTAATAGGAAAAATGTTTTCAGCGAAGACACCTGTCAGAGAATGATTAAATAGTTTAGATTTATAGTTTAGATGATAGAAGAGTTCAGGTTAATTTTTCGATTGCAGGGCATAATGGTAGCTCACCTGGTAGCTTCAACGGCCATATATCAGAGTGGTTAATGCAACGGCCTGGGTTTGATTCCATCCTGCAGCCCTTTGCTGCATTTCACCCTCTCTCTCCCTTTCCAATTGATCCACTGTACTATAAAATAAAAAAGCCCTAAAAATAATCTAAAGCCCTAAAAATAATCATTAAATGTCCTAAAAATAATCTTAAAAAAGCCCTAAGAGTAATCTTTAAAAAGCCCAAAAAACAATCTTAAAAAAAAACCCTAAAAATAAAAGCCCTAAAATAATTTTAAAAAGGCCTAAAAATAATCTTTAAAAGCTCTAAAAATAATCTTTTTTTAAAAAAAAAAACTAAAAATTATCTTAAAAAAGCCCTAAAATAATCTTTAAAAGAAAATTAAAATTAATGTTTAAAAAAGCCCTAAAAATAATTATAACCCCCCCCCAAAAAAATAATCTTAAAAAGCCCTAAAAATAATCTTTAAAAAAAAAAAAAAAAAAAAAAAAAGGTTCTTAAAAAAGCCCTAAAATACTCTTTAAAAAAACCTAAATTTAATCCATCCATCGTCAACCGCTTATCCCGTCAGGGGCCGTGGGGGGCTGCTGATCCCAGCTGGCATCGGGCGAATGCGGGGTTCATCCTGGACAGGTCGCCAGTCCGTCGCAGGGCACATAGAGACAGACAACCATTCATGCTCACATCCAAACCTAAATTGCATATCTTTGAAAAGCCCTAAAAATACTCTGTGGAAGGAGGCTGGAGAACCCGGAGAAAACCCATGCTTACACATGCAAATTCCACACAGAAGAGCCCCAAGTTGGATTTGAACCTGCGACCCTCTTGCTGTGAGGCGAGAGTGCTAACCACTGCACCACTGTGCAGCCCCCCTAAAAATAATCTTAAAAAAAAATTCAATTGCAGGTGTAGCAATGTCTGCAAGCAAAGGGACTAAAAACCACCTGACGTATGAAGTTCTATATTTGTTTCCGAGGCAGTAAGTGGATACACATGGAAATCCATTTGTGTAGCTCATTTAAAGAAACTTGAGTGGTTCACTCAAGTGCTGTTTCTGGACTTACCAGGGGGGAATTCAAGCTACTTTATATATATCCTGCAATATGATAGTAATTTGTCAGCTCTCATTCATTGTTCATTGCACCTTATCTGTTTGGGGTGGAGAAAAAAATCGATACAGCATAGTATTGAGAAATTTTGCATTGCAATATTGTATCATTACACAGATGTAAGTATCGATCTTTTATCATATAAACTACTAAACTTGAACCAATGGGCCTGGCCTGTAATCTGATTTTAAGAGGTTGTTGCCGGCTCAGTCTTAAAGCTAGAGTGAAACAACTGTTATTATATCAAAACACAAGAAAACCTCAGGAATCGATTGGTACCAACAATGTCATGTTAGCTTGTTGGGAAGAATGCTAAATAACTTTCCTGATTTACACTAAATTTTGGTGATGATTTTCAAAGGGATCCCTTGACCTCTGACCTCAACATATGTGAATGAAAAGTATGAGATGAACCGAGTAAAAACTTATTAGATGAAATGTTGAACACATGTTGAAAAAACTGCATAATTTGCATTTGAAAAAAGGTAATATAACACAGTATATTTTCATATTGTCATCTCCCCCTTTCAATACTGTCGCTTTCAATAAAATAGAAAAACCCTCCAAAAAAAATAAAATAAATAAAATTCAAAGGCAGTCGCAAACTACCGTTTTTTTCGCCCTATAAGGCGCACTTTTAATCCTTAAATTTTCTCAAAAATTGACAGTGCGCCTTATAATCCGGCGCACCTTATGTATCAATTCTGGTTGTGCTTACTGACCTCGAACCAATTTTATGTGGAACAGGGCGCTTAAAAATCTGTCAAAATGCTTTATTATTACTTACTTATTATTGCTTGGTAAGCTATGAAGCCGCACCGCTGGATGGATTGTCGGAGCATTACGGCACTCACCCACACTGTCAAAACGAAAGTGAAGAAAACTGATTCGGAGCTTGCCATCATTCTGGGTGGATTAACTAAAGAACTCCAACCGCTAGATATCGGTGTCAACAGGTTGTTCAGAGTTAAATTGCGAGCTGCGTGGGAGCGTTGGATGACAGAAGACAAAATCATTCACCAAGACAGGGAGGCAACGCCGGGCGAGTTACTCCACTATCACGAGACGAGAGCGCCTTCTGTATGAAAATAGACACGTTCATTGATAGTGCGCCTTATAATCCGGTGCACCTTTATAGTGCAAAAAATACGGTATGTATTTTGTTGTTTGAATTTGCATACTTTTTGAGATGAATACAGTCGGACTGAATCAGCTCATCAGACAATGTTAACAAACCTACTGAGCCTATGTTACAGCTTCCATATGTAGACTGGAGTTGGCATCATATCTCATTCTTTATTTTTTATCAAGAAGAAGAAAAATAATTGTGTCTGCTGTCCCAACAGTTCCCCAGCTGAGTGAGCGAGGAGTTCGCATTGTTCCTCTTTACATTCATTTGCTGCCAGAGCTCCTACAGTTTGTAGGCCTTTTGTGTGGCGGCCATTTTGCATTTATCCCTAGTAAACACTCAGTTTAATTTGACTGGGGACTCAGCATGGCACAAATTAAATCAACTCCCTGTGTACAATCATTTATTTTAGAAGGACAGAGAGAGCGGCCAGTTAGAATAATGTGAATAGATCGTAAATCTGCCGGCCAACCTGACTGCCGAGCAGATAGCTGGTGCGAAACCAAAATGATGTAATCTCCAGACTGTCATGTTCCTTTGTTCTTTGGTGCATAAAGAGACTTCATCTAAATCTAAGGGGCCTGGCAGCAGGGTGTGTTTTGCAGACCTTTTTAGTTCTGATCGCTCAATAGGCCAAAGCACCTGGACGGCACTAATAGATACAAGGCTGTAATTTGTCCTCTGAGTTAATCAGCCCTGAGTGAGAGAGAGAAGGAGGGTGAGTGAGGGAGGTGAAACTGAGGAAAAATGTATAGATTTAGTGAGTGGGGTAGAGAAAGAGGAGGGAACCCCAGCTGTTTTACAAGGAGTGGGTGGCTGCAAAGAAAAAACCTGAGGAAGGAATAAATCAAGTCATCATGCGTGGCCAGTAATAAGCCATTTTTCTTTTAATAAATGACCTCTACGCGCTACATAAATATCATCTTACCCACACAAGTGTCACTTCCACTTTATCTCCTGCCAGCAAGAGACACACAGGG
The DNA here is from genome assembly GCA_947000775.1 of Pterois miles. NCBI lineage: Eukaryota > Metazoa > Chordata > Actinopteri > Perciformes > Scorpaenidae > Pterois > Pterois miles. The sequence goes on from CAMQGK010000638.1 coordinate 4,102,752, forward strand.
AGGAAGAGGAACGAGAGAAAGCTGTAGTGATCACAGTATCTGCAGTGAAAGTGATGGGATAGTGGCTACATGTATCTACAGTACATGAGGGCAATAAGAACTTCAGGATTAGACTACATGATATCAGACAAAATGTCCTGATCCAAAAGATGTGGGTTGACGGGAATGAAATGAATGACAGGTAAGACAATTTATCATAGTTTCCTTAGTATCATAGGGGAGCACAACCGATTCTACATCTAGGACGCCACTCAAAGGTTGAACAAAGAACGAGCTTGTCATTATCTTTTTGCCTCTTCTCACTCAGATTGATGATGTATATGACAGGTTTTGTTGACATTCCTGATCCTATAGAAGTCTGTGTCTGGCCCCATTTTCTTGTCATTTATGTCGTGAAAGACTGTCATCGTTAAATGGCTAGTTTATCGTTCAGGCCAAGACAAGGGCCTAAAATCACGAGGGCTGCTAGGAACGATTATTTTCATTGTTGATTAATCTGTCGATTATTTTCTTGATTAATCGATTAGTTGCTTGGTCTATAATGGTGAAAAATGTTAATCAGTTGTTCCCAAAGCCCAAGATGATGTCGTTAAACGCCTTGTTTTTGTCCACAGCTCAATAAAAATAAACAGAAATAACAGAAAATATTCACATTGATGAAGCAGGAATGAGACACTTTTGGCCCCTTAAAAAATGGCTAAAAATAGTTGGTGATTATTTTAAAGGTTGACAAATAATAGATTAATCTTTGCAGCACTGCACTTAAAAAAATGTCCAGTTTATCATGTAATTAATCTTATTAATCTCATACGAGGCGCTGCTCTGGATCCCGGCGTGGGCAGGACTGCTGAACAGACAGTTTACAGACAGGCTTCTAGTGACACATTACACACACAGGGTTTATTCCCGTTGTCTTTAAGAAATCTCATAAGCCCTTGTTTTCCAGCTTAGTTTTTCGTTTTACATAAGAAAGTAGAAATAAGTAACCGAGGCAACTGGTGTAGCAGTAATAATACTAATTTATACACTTCAAACATCAAACTTAAAGATTAAAAGATTTACTGAATAATAATGAAAAAATCAAAATCCCTTTTAAGTCCCCCATATGATAAAATTAACAATATAAAAGCACATATTCGTGTTAAGTAGCACTGAACCCATATGTAAGTAATAACTTATTGGGTTGGTTTTCCTCCTGTCCTCAATGTTTTGAGTCACCAGCCACCACTGTTGTACAGTGTCATCTCCTTGAGCAGACTGACATGTTCCTCATCTTCCTCATCCTCAGGGGACGTTCTGAGCATTAGTCCTGCAGTTTCTCATAGTGTCTCACCATTGAGCCTCAGGGGAGGAAATGCTTCATTGTTCACCACGATAGAATCAAAACACACAACGATGATTCCCTGTTATGGTTGCCATTGTCTCTGTGATGTTCTCCTAATGCTCCTACAACGCTGTGAGTGGTTTCATCCCCAGGCAGGCAGACAGGAAGGGCAGGCAAGGCCGCAGAGGTCCAGATTGCATAGATCTTACGTTGAGGATTACATGTAATGCAATTACTGTAATGCGATTACAAATATTGTGACTGAAATCGGCTGCAAATACTGGAAAAAGAGCGTGGTAATCAAATGTAGGTGTCCCATGATTCCTGCAATGCTGTTAGGTGGAGCTAAAGCAGGAGGCCTCAGAAGAGAATGTGGAAAAAAAACACATAACTCGGGAATCACAATGAGAGGAGACAGTTTCTTTTACCTAATGGCTGCACAGGAAAAAGAAGTCATTTGTTGTCATTTGTCAGAATGTCATGTGGTTAATAAAAGCAAAGATTTTGAGCCTCAGTTCATGATTCTGCCTGTAATGAATCCTGTATTTTTTATGCTTGGTGAAAATCATGCCCAGCGAAGCTTTAAGCATAACCGCCTGGGTTGTAACTGGTTGCATTTAACAGGATTACACTAATTTGATATGAATACATAAGGATCACTAGCTTGTAACAGGGTTTTACAGATTAGAAATAGTGTTTAGTATTCAAGTTGGAGAACTCAGAGAATGTTGCTGCTAAAGGCCAAACTATGCCGATTATTATCATGAATAATAGAAAATAGTGAAAGGCCTGTTATAATTTCCTGAAGCCTAAACTGACATGTTTCCTAATGTTGCTTGTTTTGTCTGACCTGCAGTCTACAACCCAGCAGTCTACAACCCAGAGATATTCAGATTACTTTCAAATATGATATACAGTATGTATGTATATGTATGTATATATACATATGATAAGAAAAGCAACAAATCAGTCATTTAAAGAAGCTGTAACCAAGAAATGTGTGGCTTTCTTGTTTTTTAAAAAAAACGACTGTTCTGTTCTGTTAACCGAATAGACCCTTTTTGTGTCAATGTCATGATTATGTCAAGGTGTTAGCTGGAGGCAAAACAAAGGAAAGACTGGAGGTTAACAAACACCAGCAGTGGGCGAAGTTACATATCAAAAATGTCATCTTGCTGTGTTGTTGGGTGCCCAAATCGTTGGGTGAGATGACAAACTGTGACTCGAGGCTCTAGCAAGCTACAATATTGGTGAAACATTTCAGAGATGGAGAGGAAATGTTGCTAATAAGGCTGTACTATTAGCATCTCTCCATGCATTGCAGATATTGTACGACTCTCTTTTTGACTGATTTTACTGAAGGATAGTTAACTATAGGCATCCAAAGAGTTATATGCCTTCAATTTATCTTTACAGTGCTGCTGTTGGCCACTAGTCTGCTGATTGTATAGCTAGCTACCGAGCTAACTTAGCTTGCTAATTCTGCCAATGAGCCAGACAAAGTTGTCACTCATTGGGTGATAGCACTGTGCTTTCCTACACTGTGACAAGAGTGTGTGTACTAATGTAACTACTGGCTAGTTAGCTTTGCTAATTCCACCATGCTACAGAAAATGAGCCCAACAGCGGACAACGCTAGGTCACGGTCCCTCGGCCTCACTCACTAACCAGTGTTAACTGACATTTTTCTGCCTCCACTTTCTGCTCTAGCCACGAAATAAGTCATCATGTTTATGAACAGAAAATGGCTCTGTAGCACTAACACAAGGGAGGTCTTTTGCATTTCTCTGAAGCCTTCTGGGGAGAGATTTCTTGAGTTCTGACGCATGATGAGATCAAACGCTGACAAGCTGATGAGCATCTGTTGATCTAAATTCTGCCTGTCAGAGGATGTGATGACTGATCATTGTGACCAGAACTTGACGTCCTATGAACGCACAACAGCACACGTGTAAGAAAATGCAAAAGAGCCTGAGGATTGACAGCCACCGGAGACCTGGAACGGACATTTTCAGGCCAAAAACAAACAGGACGCCCAGAGGTGTGGTCTCATAATGCCAGAGCTCAGATCACTGGATATCAAAAACAGCAATGAAATGACAAGTGTGGCTAAAACAGCGCCGTGAGAGTTCCAAAGAACAGAACCACTAACTTACAGCTATCATGTCTAACTCTTGTCTTCTAAGAGACTGAAAGTCGGACTAAACTTTAAATGACTCCATACTCTTTTCAGTCAGTCCCCATCCCAGACTGATACATTAGCAGGCTCAGGCACAGTCAAAGCAGAACAAGGGGAAAGAGAGTCAAAGACGAGTCTGAGAGCCATTCAAATAGCTGCACTCTATTTCACCCTTTTCACTGCTTGTCCTTGCCTCCCTTTTCGTTTTGGATGTCTGTTTCATTTTTCTTCTTCATATACATGCCTCTTTCCTCTCTCTTTACCTCGTCGGGTGCCTGATTCTGTCTCCCCCTCCTTACCTTCTCAATTTCCCTCTTTCAATCTCTCTCTCCACCCCACAATTTCCACTTTCATGTTTTTTTCCTCCTCTCCAGACATTTTCCTTCCCTACCCATGTGAAACTGGCCGCTTTCTTTCTCGAGTGTGTGCCGTAAGTGGCACTGAAGGTGTGTGTGTGTTTGTGTGTGATTGCATGTAGTCCGGCCATGTGTGTCCAAAAGCCATCTCACAGTTGGCTTTATTCAAAACAATATTCAGCAGCAGGGTAATTTGATCAGTCTCTCTGTGGTCCAGGGGTCAACACCGATTCATACCCATTTTCCACCTCTCTGTCTTCTCTCGCTGTCTTTCTCATATGCTTTCACACACCTTCACACATGCCTTAATGCATGCATATACGCACACACACCTATATCAGAACCTATATGAATATGTAATGGCAATGCAAGGGCGCAGTTTTCATTTTACCTTGCCGGAGACATCTACTGTGACCTGCTGAAATCATTACATTAGTCACCACCAGTGAGAGCAAAGTGTATTGATATATACTATTCATGTAATACACAGCATATGCTATATGTTATCTTGTGGTATTTATCATTGGCATTAGCAAGCTACCATCTGTGGGATTATGACTGAACGCCTCGTCAGAATCCCGCCTAGACCAAACGATACCATAGCGCTGTGGCTCTTCGGTTGGCCCTGTGTTTAATACTGTGTTTACTTTTTAGACCTTTCTTTCATATTTCAGGGATGCAAACAACTCGCTGACTTGTGTTGATTTTATAGATCCAAATAGTTTTTTTTTTTTTGGTGGTATAAGTGACGGATGAATCTCCTTAATGATTCCTTCAGTGTTTTTCTGTCATATGAGTGAAGTGCATTGAGCAGGGTTAGGTGGTTGTGTACTGCAGTCTTAGTGGACCGTGGCTGAACCAGCAGCAAATGCTAGGAAGTTTTTCTGTAAATATATCACTCTCTCCATGTGTGGCTCATCCTGAGCATGTGGCGAGATCATCAGATATAAGTGCCTTTATCGTATTCTTTTTTTAAAATTAAAATAAAACAGTTTTGATGAACAAGTTGTGATTTGCTATGCATGGACATTTTAAGACCACTAGGCCACAGAAATATCTGTATCAGTCCCGTCCCCGCGTGAAGCCGATGCTGAGGTGCCTTAAACCTGCATTCTTTCTAACAGACAGCAGGGGGCGACTCCTCTGGTTGCAAAAAGAAGTCTGATTATATAGAAGACTATGAGAAAATGATTCGACTTCTCACTTGATTTATTACCTCAGTAAACATTGTAAACATCAGTTTATGGTCTCAATTGCAAGTTTCAAGTCTTCTTCAATACAGTATGTTGTTCATTTAGTAAATTATGGTCCCATTTAGAGTCGAACAGACCATAAAGCAGGGGATGCTTCAGGGCATTGGTCACCAGTTACACCATACGGACCTGGACCTATAGCCAAAACAGATGGTTATGATTTAAAACCTAACGGGGTGCTTCTATTTTAACCGGTGCAGCTTTACTAGTCTTTACGGAAGTGGTTTAGCGGATGAGGAAATGCACAGACCAACTGCATGCGAGTTAAGCCATCCTATGTGATGCCAATCAATCAAGCCAATCAAGGCGGTAAACACTGCAACTATACAGTGCAGACAGATGAGAGAGTTCTAGGCAAGTTATATATGAAAAGACGATGGAAAGAGAAAGAAAGATAGCGATACAGGTAGAAAAAACAAAGGGAGAGAAACAGAGATTGTTATTTGAACATGCACAATTTTAACATTTTATTTATTTTCTCTGGGCTGCACGGTGGCGCAGTGGTTAACACTCTCGCCTCACAGCAAGAGGGTCGCAGGTTCGAATCCAGCTTGGGGCTCTTCTGTGTGGAGTTTGCGTGTTCTACCCGTGTAAGCGTGGGTTTTCTCCGGGTACTCCAGCTTCCTCCCACAGTCCAAAGACATGCTGTTTAGGTTAATTGATGACTCTAAATTGCCCGTAGGTGTGGATGTGAGCGTGAATGGTTGTCTGTCTATATGAATGTCTGTCTCTATGTGCCCTGCGATGGACTGGCGACCTGTCCAGGGTGAACCCCGCCTTCGCCCAATGCTAGCTGGGATCGACTCCAGCCCCCCCCCCCGCGACCCCTAACGGGATAGGCGGCTGACGATGGATGGATGGATTTATTTTCTCTTATTTTGAAATGTAGCCCTACTTTTATTTAGTTAATGAGAGGACATTATATCTATCTGCAATCATACATATATGTTCAGTTCTCTGTTACGTGACAATAAATATTAACAAAAAAATTCTGAATTGTACTGAATTCATTTGATATGATAGTCAGGTATTGATTACTTGCAGATGTTAATCAGCTACGAGGTTACTTAAATATATCTCACACTAAATAGTTAGACATTATGATCTTCCGGATCTTTGCTTCAAGAAATTTTCTCTAACTGGACCTCTTTAAGTTGTAGTTGAATAACCCTGTTTTAGGGCGTGGCTAGCTTCTGATTGATGCCCGCAGTGTCGTCCGGTCTGGGAGTTTTTGGTCACCTGAACATGTCTTATTAAGTGTTCGGCTGTACTTACCTCCACCCTCTCGGCAATTCAGTTTGCAAAAAGCCAAGATGGTGAAGGCCAAAATGCCGAACTCAAAGCTTCAAAATGGCAGCCCACAAACCGATGGGTGACATCACGTCGACTACGTCCACTTCCTTTATTATACAGTCTATGGTGGAGTAGAGAGCAGAGAGTTGTCCTCAGTATTTGACAAGTATTAGCAAAAAATTGTCCCTGGACCCCCCAGCTGGCTGCTTTTTCCCACTGGCTGGCACTAGTAGTGGTCTGGGTAGTCCTACCATGAGGTCTCTCAATTTTCAAATGAAACTATCTGAGACATAAAGTTTACTTAGAGCTTTTAGACACAAAAGTATCTGTTAGAGTGGATTAATTGTGGCCCACGAGTCACTTTTTGTGGCTGGCGAGTCAATGCCAAGGCAGAAAACTGACAGTACTGACCTGCTGCATGTAAAAAAAACACACCCAAGCCCTACTGGTTCTCTTGAGTTGAGAACTAGGGTTTCTAACTTTTTACTGCCATGCTTGGAAGTGTAGTGCTCATTTAATATGACAGTCCTCTTCCCTCAGAAAGATTCATTTACTGCTGATTTGCTTTTAGAAATCTTTATCACTGTCAGGGTGGCCTTTCAACAGAGCATTTTACCACCAGAGCTGTCCTCTGGCCGCTGCCAAATGTCTGTCTCCAAAACGTTCTAGTTCAAATCAATGCAAGCAATCTGGCCAGCTGATATTTTGTATTGACCTTTTAACAAGAGATTCATCACAGATCACTTTTCTCTGCCTGGAATCACCCAAGGGAGTGCTCTGCAATACAGGCTGGTTCTGCCCAACAGAGACCTAACAGCCTCTCTGATCATGCTTCATACCGTGATTACAACATGTCTAGCCTTTATACAATGAAATATGGCTTTGTCAGTGTAGATGTTACCTTCCCTTCTGAAGTATTGGTAATGATTACCATGAGACAAGACACCAGAACATGACGATGACCATTGTGCATCTCATTTTCACCATAGTGTATATGTACTCTCTAACCAGGCAGTAGGTGTGATTTTAAAAAAAAATTTATTATTAAAAATACACATGCAGGATCACACTTTAAACACAAAATTTGGATTTTATTGTATTATACATTGAATCTGTGAATGTTCTCATTTATCCAGGTCATATTCATTCTGGCAACAATTGAATCGAAGGCAACTGGACTTAGATTTGTCTCTGAAGAAGTTTCGCCCCTTATCCAAGTGGCTTCATCAGTTCGAACACTACAGTCTGACTAGTCCCCACTAGTCTGACTGATTATACATTGAAGGACTGTAACAATTTTTATCTTTTAATTTGAAGATTACCTTCGCGACTACTTGATCAAGTGTTTAATCTATATCATGTCGGGAAACACCGAACAATCGCCTTCGCTGAATAAGCTCTTACATAATTAACATTTAACTCACATGTCTGACCAGCTATATCTGCTGTAGTTGTCTTCTCAGATACGTGTGAATGCTTGTCTTTGTTGCTGAACAGTATGAAACATGGTCAGCACTAGCTGACATGAAAGAACAAGTAAAACTTGCCCAAAACAAATTCCTGAAGACCTCACCCCAAATTCAAAATCAAAATCATTGATGGTTTGATGGCCAAGCCAACTTGTTTTGTTTCAAAGTTCACTACCTCTGCTTCTTCTTCTCCGTTTATTGGCAGATTACAGCCATGCGTAGCTTATAGCGTCAACTTCTGACCAAACTACGCTGTAGCTGAGTTTATTCGTTCCGAACCAGCTGATGCGCCTAATTCGCATTTCTTTTTTTTTTTTTTTGCGCTTGCAAGATGCCTGTTGATATAAAGCAGAGAAAAGCAGCAAATCCTCACATTGGAGATGATCGAACAAAGGAATGTGTGCCATTTTTGTTTAAAAATGAACAGTTAACGATTGATCTGTCAATCAACTAATGATTGACAGATTTTTTTTGTATGGATGAGATGAAGAAGCACATCACCAAATGCCAGTAGATGAGAATTTATGAGTGAGTGGCTTCTACATTATAAGCAGTGGTTCCTTCCAGATACCAACAAAGTAAAGGCTGTATTTGTACCCCGTTCACTGGCTGAGCCAGTTCTCCGTCGCAGGTTGTCTGGCAGATCAGATCATATTCTCATAGCAATGCACCTTGTGTTACAATGCAATTTGCATTATGCTGATATCAAGGCACAGATCACAATTTAAGGAAATGGTATCTTTGTGTCAGTTGTTCTAAAGCGTGTTTTGGGGGGAGAAATTGAACAGGATATAAGTTTGTGTTATCTGTATTGGCTATTTTTCCCAAAAAGAGATAAAGTAGATGCATTTTAAGTTGGATTTTTGTCCAAACAGCTAAGTTGACTGCTGCTTTACGGCCGTGTTAAGCCTGACAATAGCACTGGGAACTAAAGGTAAACGTGGGTGTGTTGCTAAATGTTTGAGGGCATTTCAGATGCCAAATTATTAGGTCTGGGATGATCCACCTATCCCCCAATTCGATACTATCTTTATACTTGGATGCTGATTTGATATGTATTGCGATTTTTAAGCATAGCGATTCGATATTACGATTTAATGTGATTTTGGTTAACTTTTTGAACACTAGAACATGGTTGAATAATACACTAGCGACTGGGGACTTTTACTTTGGAAAATATCTTTTTTTTTTTTTTTACAGTAAAAGCAAATACAGTAGAAGTGTATAATTTTCAGCATGTATGTAGAAATATATCAGTCATTGTCAGGCATTTATTTATTACATTACAGAGAGCTGGAAGAGTAATGGGGTCAAGCTGATGTTGTGAATGTGGTATATTTGGTGAGATTTACACTGTCAAGTGATGAATCAACGTGGAGAGAAGAAGGGAGAGGATTAACAGAATGAATGACTTTAAATAGGGTCCTTATTGGTGATGATATCCAAGTAGTAGGTAACTTTTTTATAGCCTGCTGGTAATTCGCCATGACTTGCTTCAGATAAATGAGGGAAGTATGTGATTTATTAGCCTTCCACTTGCGTTCTGCTCTTCTGCACTGTCTCTTAATGGATCTAATGTGTTCATTGAGCCACGACTGGGCATTACGTTTAGTGATTCTGGATTTGACGGGTACAGTAGAGTCCAGAATAGACAGACAGTTACTGTTAAAATTGCTGATCAGGTCACCAGTGCGAAGATAATGCCCAGAAGAACACAATTGCAAAGCGGTAGAAAAGGCATTACGAAAGGCTGATTCAACATGAGATCTGATAGGGATGGGAGGATCGAGGGCTGGGCAGGGAAGTGAAAAAAACACATCTTTATGGTCAGATATACAGACATCAATTAATTCCAGGTGAAGGTGAGGCCAAGCGAGAGCACAAGGTCAAGACACAAGGCCAACTGTGTAAGGTCAAAGGATTCAATAAGGCTCACAAACTGAGAGGAGGGAAGATGGGTTAGACAACAGACATGAATATTAAAATCTCTGAGTACAATTTATCAATGATCAATTTATGATCCTTAAAAACCTCAGAAGTGGTACAGTTTCCAAAAGAGATGGGAGAACATTTGTGATTATTGTAATAAAAGATGGCCAGCCCCCTGCCCTGCTTCATTGGTCTGGGCAGGTCAAAATAAGAGAAATTAGAGGGGGGGGGGGTTTGTTGAGAGGAACATTGTCCTCCATGCCTAACAAGGTTTCAGTGACCATAAAAAAATCAATATTATGAGAGACAATAAAGTCCTGACAGATAAATGATTTGCTAGACAAAGATCTGATGTTTTAAAGGCCCATTTTATCAGAGGAGGAGACAGGTGGAGTGTGGACAATTGATTGCCGATGAATAGTTGGTCTTGCCAGGTTGTTTTTGTTCACAGTGCATACTGTGGCAGCACTCAAACAGGGCCTATTTCTACAGTAATAATGGCAGGAATGCTGGAAGAGCGGGCAGTAGGACAGCAGGGGGAGATGTTACTATCACTGTCAACAGACTGAATAGGGAAGTGGACTAGTGTAGGTGTTAATGCCGTCGGAGGACAGTAGTCGGGGTTAGGGCGAGAAATGGTAGACCGGGAAGAACTTGGAGGGAGGTTCTGGGTTGTGGGTGTGGAGTGTAAACATTGAATCATGTGGAGAGATTAGCACTGCATTCTGCACGTTAGCAGCTAGCATTCACAAGCCTAGTTTGTTTGGGTGAATACTGTCCCTGTTAAAAAGAGACTGGCGGTTCCAGAACAGGTTAAAATTGTCAATAAAATCCACATTGTGATCCCAACAGGCAGACTGCAGCCACGTTTGAAGGCTACCGGTAAAAAGACTAGCACCGTGACCTACTGTGGGAATGGGACCCAAGATAAAAACTGACTTTCCACAGTGCTTGAGGAAATTAAAAAGCTGGTTAAAATCAGATTTGGTCAGCTCGGACTGTTTAAAAGCTGTGTCATTTGATCCCACATGCTCTATTACTCTTGTAACGGACGGCAGGAGTGATGGCAGTAAAACCGGGGGCTTTTTGTGAAAGTCACGGTCTATGGAATTGGGGAAATACTGTGTAACTGCGTGGAAGTGGTCGTGGTGGCGGTGTTGGAGGTGGAGGTGACTCGGGGTAAAGGACAAGACGGAACATGCCTAGCATCCATAGCGTGCTTCGCACTGACCGGCTGAGGATGGATGGTCGCAGCGAGGGATAGTGGCAACGATGGGGTAGCGTCCCTCCCAGCAGAGGGGCTCCCTGCTGGGAAGGTGGTCCATGGTTCTTTTTTGACTGGGATTTGGGCTTAGCTCCCAGCTGGGTCCAGTGGTCTGTGGCCTGGGCATCGTCGTCATCCAGACAAGGGACGGTCAAGTCCAGTTCTATAAACATTATTGGCCTCTTTTCAGTTCAGTACCTCGGATGATGAGATCATCTCAGCACTTTTTTTTTTTTTTTTTGCATGGATTTTCTGCAAACCTGCCTCATCTGAGTAATACAGATGGTCTCATCTGGGCTCATGATGGATCTCATACACTGTGTGAAATGTTGCTTTCCCACACAGATTAAATAAACTGTATGAGCCGTACATGTACTGCCTATGTTTTTCTTGACAGTACATATGTTTACTGTCATATAGACTGGGACAGCATACAGTGTGTAAATGTTGCATGAGATATACTGCATATGTTGTTATCAGCATCTCCATGTTCAGCCTGGGCATGTAGATACTTTCAAAAATGGTTTATTGCAGAATATGAATTCTACATGCTGGTTGGGTTTATCTCCTTGTCAGTAGGTGCATGATATAATCAGATAAGTGACAGTCAGGTCAAAGCTTTGTGTGTGTGGGGGAGACGGGAAAGAAACATCTTTAGAAGAAACCTCAGGCTGGTTTTAGTCTTTGCAAGCAGGAGGAGGAAGAAGAAGGGGAAATGGAATTGAAAGTGGGGGTTAAAGGATGAAGAGCAACAAGGAAATCCAGACCATGAAGAGCTGAAGGAGGGAGAGGAGGGAAAATGAAGTTAAATGGAGGAGAAAGTGGGTGACCAGGAGAAGCCAGAAAAGGAGCATGATGAAAATCAATATCCATTTCAAGCTTACTTTTCAACATTTCAGAGTTCTTCGGAGAAATGGGAGTCTCCAGGATAATGCAGTGATACCTGTTTATATCACGAAAAAAAAAAAAAAATAATAAAATGCTACCATATATGATCTTCAGCTGCCAAACTACAGTGTGATGAAGAAGCCAGTAAGAGGAATGTAGGCCGCGGGTTCAGTGGGAACAAAGAGCTTGATATTTTATAATGTAACTAGTCATCTCTGTTAGCCTCCATAGTGGTGAAAGTTGTGGCGTGGTGCATCACGTTTTTTGGTTATCTATTACATTTTGGACAGACATTTTGATGTAAACTGCAACTTAACTGATTGGCAGAGGCATACAAGGTAATTGTAGTTCACTAATAATTAGGGCTGTCACAGTTAACACAATAATGATGCATTAACACAGATTTGTTTTAATGGCAGTAATTTCTATAATGCATTAATGCAACTTATGATTTTTTTGGTGGTAGTGGGCTCAGTTTTAAAGCTAGAGTGAAGATATAAGTAAGAGTAGAACATCAGAGGAATCCATTGGTACCAACCATGTCATATTAGCTAACGAGAAGGAGACTAAATATTGTTCCAAACATAAGCTAAATTTTGGCGAGGAAAAACTGGCATGACCACCTCAGTGTTAAGAGTATTAAATACTTGACAAATCTCCCGTTAAAGTGCATTTTGATCAGAAATGGAAAATGATGTGATTAATTTGTGATTAATAGTGAATGCCTATGGACAATCATGTGATTAATTGCGATCCAATATATCAATTGACAACCCTACTAATGATTCAACTGGAAGACTTTCCTTTCATCTGAGCTTTGGAAGTACTCTATCAGTTACTTAACATCGTGTATGGAGAAAATTTCATAACTTTTACTTTCATGACCATGGATGCCCAAAATCTGCCCCCACTACACTACTTCATCAAAGCTAGCCATAGAGTGCTGGAAACGTAATAAATGTTGGTGAAACCGAACAACATATGGTGGAAAAAAAGGTGCATGGAGCAGGAAGAGTAAGAGATAATGAAGAAATCTGGAGCATAAAAAGGAAAACAAACATAATGGAGGAAAATGTAAGAACCATATAGGTGAAGTAACAAAGTTGGAAGCAGATGAAAGAGCAGAGTAAAACCCAGAACAAAAAGAGGAAGAGGAGGAGGAGGAGGATGTACAGTATGTATGTGTACTCTCCCAGCTCATGATTTCCCCTCTTGAGGAGGAGGTCAGTGCTATCATCATGTGTGGAGGAGAGGAGGGTTACATATGAGGGAGGGAGTCCTCTCCATAATGGATTAATACAGACCCACAGCACCCCAACTCTTGTCCTCCCCTTTCCCTCTCTCCCTCATATCATTTCTCTCTCCCTCCATCACCTTCTCCATCTCATCTCTCCATCTCCCAGACAGTCGTTCATCTTCCTCCATGTGCTGCCGCTCCCATTTGTTCTCTCTTGACATGGCCTTTTACCTCAGATCCAATTCCCACCATTTTAATCGAGACAAAATCACATTACGGTGGGCTGCTGTTCCTGACGGTCAGCCTGCACGAGTGTGTGTGTGTGTGTTTGTGTGTGTATGTATATGTGTCCCACCATTTTGTATTTGTGATTGGGTGTGTCCACCAGCTGTCTGATGATGTCTTTTGTCTGCCTTTTAATCTCTAAGAGTGTATCTTTGGGTGACGCTAGATGGGTTCAAACATTTTGAAAAAAAGCACATGAAGATAGGGTAAACAACATTTAGTATATGATGTGGAGGTAGAAGGAAGTTACCACTTTTACTGTTGTAGTCATAACGTGATGTCATATCGTTCCATGACCGTCAACCAAAACAAACCGTAGCTGAGCGCAGCAAGCCGAAACGATAAAGTAGAAAATGGCGGAGGGTCCATGTGGATACGACCTGCACCCTCATATTTTAAATCCAAAGTGGCAAAGACTACACATACAGTTAAGTATCTTTGGGTCTCACTCATTGCCGGCAAAAGCAGAGCAAGACATCATGGCTAAAGCTACATGCTAACATGGACAGGAAAGCAGGGCAGTTAACCACAACAACTGTGCATTTTGCGATAAAAGTAACACATTTGGTACAGATGTAGGTTTATATGTTATGAAAAGATATAGATATCAGGGCATTACTAATTTGGGGCCTGAGGGCTGTGGCAGCCAAATTTCAAAATGACCAACAGATAGGTGCTTAATATTCCAAAGTGGAAAACTGATTTTATGTCTGTTAGTGATTTCCAAGGTGTGTTCAAGCTCAACCTCAGAAGATCATGGATATGTTTTTCCCTCTTTATATTTTAAGGGTGCTTTTTAAAAGGTTTTATCCTAAGACATAAAAATTGACGTAACAGAGCATGGCAATGGCCATTACAAACTCCTATCATCGTGTTCTAAGCCCTGATATGAGGGATGCCCTTCAAATCCTTGGAGGAGGAATTCAAGGTAACAAAAGCCAGAGAAATGGTGCAGTACGGAGGCTCAAGTGATCAGAAGGTAGCGAAAGCAGGGATCCAAGTGAGGACTGGCAGGAAGTGGAGGGCAGATGAAGCTGTTCAGGAAGCAAAGGCAAGGCTGCGTCACAGGAGGCTGGTGGAAGTGGGCACACGAGGCGGAGCTGGGCTAGGATCCTTTCCAACTCTCCAGACAAACGCCATCAGAGGGAAGGAAGGGTATCACCTAGTTCAGGAGGAGGTGAGAACCTGCTAGGTGGTGGGAATGAGGCAACAGAGCTTGGACAAGATGGGCAAATGTGGCCATGAGGAAAGTGACCTGGGCTGAGCTCTGAAAAGCCGAGTCTCACCGCATCAAATTTCTCATTCAGGCAGTGTCTGATGTGCCTCCAAGCCCATCCAATCTGCACACATGGGGTATAGCAGAGACAATAGCGTACCCACTATGTTCCAAGCGACGAACCCTGGAACACATCCTCAGCTATTGTACAAGGGCACTTGGAGATGGACATTACCGATCCTGAAGGCCATCGCTGAAGCCATCAGTGCAGGAGTTGAGTGGGTGAAGCGGTCTTGACTCTCCGAGAAGACCATTGCCTTTGGCAGAGCAGCCAAATCCCAGCATTAGAACATCTGCAGGTATCCTGACCTCAGCGAGGGTAGCTGTTGGTGGACCTCGAATGGCAACTGAAGTTCCCCAGCTACATTACAGTCACCGCCTGCGACCAGATGTCGTTGTGTCTGAGTCCATTAAGCAAGCTGTGCTGCTGGAGCTGACAGTCCCATGGGAAGATCACTTGGAAGAAGCCTTTGAAAGGAAGCTCTCCACGTATGTGGGACTGGTCAGCAGCTGTCGGTAGGCTGGATGGAGGGTGAGGTGTCTCCCACTGGAAACTGGATGCAGGGGATTCACGGCCCATTATTCGCAGTACCATCGATGTCGCAGAGAGGGCCTCAAGCTAGCTGTGGCTCAAAAGAGGAGAGCCATGGAGTCAGAATAACTAGGAATCTGGACACAAGCTGGGGTCCGATCAGCCCAGCTGGGTAACCTGGAGGAGGATTTATGATGTTGAAAGACGAAAAATGCCCAATGATTCCAGGAACATCACTGATGTGTCCAGAGACCTTAGCAGATATATGTTCACAGCTAATTTTGAAAAAATTTCCTAACGGATAACCAACCCTTGTTAACCAATTATTAACCGTTTTCAAGATTTGTGCCTCGGATGCAGCGGTGCGCCAGCTGCAGTATGTGAGTTAAACAGATAACTGAGTCAACAGTTCACCATGAGGTGCGTTGCTGTTGCTGCCACGGTGCTGCGTTCACTGTCCAGTTCACCATCCAGGAGTATTAACAGGTACGGTGCTGAGTGTACTGTCGCAGACATGCAGCCACTTTCCCAGTAAAAGCCTCCACCACACATTTAGTTTAGTTTAGCAGATTGTCAGTTGTGTGTCTGCCTGGCATAACAATGGTTTGTGTGCCTGGATTAACAATAGCGATTGTGTGTGTTTGTGCTACGTTAACAGCTGCTAGCTGTGCCGATGGTTTCAATGCTTGCTGCAGCATAACTTCAGCGAGTTTCTGACAGACCGTGTGTGTGGTGGCAGTGAGTGTGACGTTGTTGGCAGCTTTTCACCTTAAAATGAAGTCACTCCTCTGCATTTTTCTCAGCTTTTTAATTAAGTGTTAATATTTCTTATAACTGTTTAACCGAGCGTTAATCAGTTAAAATGCTTAATGCTTGACTAGAAAAACTTAATCTTCAGGTTCCCAGCTTCCAGGTGATGTACAACACCAGGTGTTGTTATAAAGCTACTGTATATGTTATGTGTTTTTATTTAAGCTATGTCATGTTATGAAGCTATGCGTTGTGTTTAAAACATTGTTTATGCAACAAGTATAAAACATTGCATGTCTTTTATAAATTAAATAGAAAATTTCACCAATTTGTGAGGGAAATGTCTTTATTCTTAGATTTTTCGGTTGCTGGAAAAAAATTTAATAAATAATGCCTGACTGATATATTTGACTTCAGGACATCTCTGACTACATACTGTACATGCTGAAAATCAAATATTTTTCCTGTATCAATTAAGATATTATTCAAAGTAAAAGTCCCTCATGTAACTAGTTTGTGTTATAATCACATTTGCTTTTTACTTTTTCTCATTCGTCTTCTATTTTCTTTCTGCACATGCTTTGGCAACACAAATGATTTTACATGTCATGCCAATAAAAACAAAAATTGATTTGAAAAAGCAAGACGATCTGTCAGCCATTTTATGTCTCTGAGAGATAGATTTGGCTGCATACATGAGGACATTCTGCAGTTTGAATGCTATCTGATTGGCTTCAATACCTGTGTGTACCACATGGCAAGCACTGTTATTTGTGTGCATATGCATATGAGGTTTTTGGGGGGGTATGTTTATCTCTTCTGGTCTATTCTTTGGCAGCCGGATCAACGGAGAGAGGAAGAGAAAGGCCAGGTGGAGAGAGAGATGAGTCTCTGGAGCAATCACTCTTGTGATTGTGACAGACGAGACACTGATATCACTGAGTTTATCAGAGGAAGAAAACCCTTTCTCTCTCTCCTTGACTGCCTGTTTTCTCTTCACCTCTGTCTGTCATGTCAGTATCCTTATCGTCTCTGGTATCTGAGGTTTAGGGGAAGATCTTGGGAACAAATATTTGTTTTTACGATCCCCTGATTTTTTTTGTCTTGGTTGACTTTGTAAGTTGATTTGGCTAACTTGCACTTATTTTTACATCCAGTAGTTACAGAGCAGTGTTATCATTGACGTCGAGTTGTGTTTCAGACCACCTGGTGAATGTGAAGTCCAGCATTTAATCTACCAGCACAAGGCGGGGAAACACAGAATGCCGCTATTCAGATCTGGCATTATGTGTCCTGGGTGAGCTGACCACATGCGGACAGCTCAAAGTACAGGTGTGAATGCACTCAAGATGCATTGAGATCTGATCGACCACATTCAGAGATGGTCTAGGCCACATATGGCTACCTTCTTCTAGCAGTGTGTATGCAAATGTGTCCTGGGACACATTAAAGACTGCCTACTTAACTGACGTCCCGCCAGGATCTACGGGGTCTCACTGCGCTCCTCATGTGAACAGACAGACAGAGGCGAGCTCTTGTCTGCCTTGCGGCATAGAGACGGCTTCCATGCTCTACTGTATCCTGTCGGGACAAATGTCTTTTATTCAAATATATCTTATTTATAGGCAACATATCCACAGTCCTGTCAGACTAAGCATGCAAAGTGCATCATTATCATACTGTCTGTGATGTGTTGGTATTTTTGTTCTGGTGCTCTACAAAGAGCTGACATTTGCCCACTCGCTAAGCTGTGCCCGGCAGAGGCGGTGATACCGATGGCATGGAGGTCCCCAGGAAGGGTCTGAAATCATCAGGACATCCGCCACTTTGGCAGGCAGGGAAAGCGTTAGTGATGGAAATAGAGAACCGTAGTTGTCCGATTCTTTGGCATCTCATGACTCTGTGACTATTGATTCCATCCATTCATCAATCCAGCTTCAACTGGGGTTAGGGGTCACAGGGGGCTGGAGCCGATCCCAGCTGGCATTGGGCGGAGGTGGGCTACACCCTGGACAGATCGCCATTCCATCACAGGGCTGACACATAGAGTTCATGCTCATGTTCACATCACTCATCAATTAACCTGCATGTCTTTGGACTGTGGGAGGAAGTCGGAGAACCTGGAGAAAACCCACATTAGAGAACACGCAAACTCCACACAGAAGGGCACATGCACAGTGTAACTGAAGCTGAGGTTGTGCATTGTGATTGGCTTTATTTTGGTGAGGACAGACCAGATTTTACTGCGCATATCTCTCAACCACCGCCCTTGTGTTTACACTACCACAGCTATTAACTCACCACCGCATGTTAGCTCACCGGCTAACAGCGAATGGCAAAAGTGTAAGTAAATGACTTTAGTTCCTTCTAGTCAGTAGTGTTCAGTGGTTGTTCAGAGCCTCCATGTTATTAATTTATTATCCTCATAACGTTTAGGAGCAAAGTAACCCTCGGCTACACAAGCTGAAACTAAAGCTGGCAGTAGGCTCTGTAATCTGACTGTTTAGGTTAGTTTGTCATGTATCTTAGTAGCAAACTAAAGCTGGCAGTAGGCTTTGTAGTCTGACTGTTTAGGTTAGTTTGTCATGTATCTTAGTAGCAAACTAAAGCTGGCAGTAGGCTCTGTAGTCTGACTGTTTAGGTTAGTTTGTCATGTATCTTAGTAGTAAACTAAAGCTGGCAGTAGACTCTGTAGTCTGACTGTTTAGGTTAGTTTGTCATGTATCTTAGTAGTAAACTAAAGCTGGCAGTAGTCTCTGTAGTATGACTGTTTAGGTTAGTTTGTCATGTATCTTAGTAGTAAACTAAAGCTGGCAGTAGACTCTGTAGTCTGACTGTTTAGGTTAGTTTGTCATGTATCTTAGTAGTAAACTAAAGCTGGCAGTAGGCTCTGTAGTCTGACTGTTTAGGTTAGTTTGTCATGTATCTTAGTAGTAAACTAAAGCTGGCAGTAGTCTCTGTAGTCTGACTGTCTAGGTTAGTTTGTCATGTATCTTAGTAGTAAACTAAAGCTGGCAGTAGGCTCTGTAGTCTGACTGTCTAGGTTAGTTTGTCATGTATCTTAGCAGTAAACTAAAGCTGGCAGTAGGCTCTGTAATCTGACTGTTTAGGTTAGTTTGTCATGTATCTTAGTAGTAAACTAAAGCTGGCAGTAGACTCTGTAGTCTGACTGTTTAGGTTAGTTTGTCATGTATCTTAGTAGTAAACTAAAGCTGGCAATAGGCTCTGTAGTCTGACTGTTTAGGTTAGTTTGTCATGTATCTTAGTAGTAAACTAAAGCTGGCAGTAGGCTCTGTAGTCTGACTGTTTAGGTTAGTTTGCCATGTATCTTAGTAGTAAACTAAAGCTGGCAGTAGACTCTGTAGTCTGACTGTCTAGGTTAGTTTGTCATGTATCTTAGTAGTAAACTAAAGCTGGCAATAGGCTCTGTAGTCTGACTGTTTAGGTTAGTTTGTCATGTATCTTAGTAGTAAACTAAAGCTGGCAGTAGGCTCTGTAGTCTGACTGTTTAGGTTAGTTTGCCATGTATCTTAGTAGTAAACTAAAGCTGGCAGTAGACTCTGTAGTCTGACTGTCTAGGTTAGTTTGTCATGTATCTTAGTAGTAAACTAAAGCTGGCAGTAGGCTCTGTAGGCTGACTGTTTAGGTTAGTTTGCCATGTATCTTAGTAGTTAACTAAAGCTGGCAGTAGACTCTGTAGTCTGACTGTTTAGGTTAGTTTGTCATGTATCTTAGTAGTAAACTCATCAGCAGGCTGAGACAAAGCAGCTCCTCCTTTCTACCAGCAGGTTCACATCAGCAGAGGACAGGAGGGCAGAGGGAGGAGGACAGAGGATAGAGGACAGGAGGACAGAGGACAGGAGGACAGAGGAGAGAGGACAGGAGGACAAAGGACAGAGGGAGGAGGACAGGAGGAAGGACTGATACTGACTGATGTTTGTGTTCTTCAGTCTTTATAAACGTCACTTCACTCAGGAATATGATTTATTTTATTGATATTAATGAGTTTCTGACTTTGCTGTTGTAAACATTATTATTGCTGCTCTAGTAACAACATGTGTCCTAGTTGTATTTTAAATATTCAATTCTAATCTGGTTCTGACTTTAAAAACAACCAGGCTGACGTCAGTATAGATAATATGCACACTCCAATATTTGTTTATTTATCACAAGTCATATCATCATTGCAATACTGAGCAGTGTTATGGCACATGGCAGGTTTTCCTCATATGATGCTGGTCTAGTAGATGTTACTGTTGTTTATAAAACTCTAGTGCTGGCTGACCTGATGCTGACCTTTTTGTTGATGATTTCTTTTTATTTATTAATTATTTTTAAATAACACAGTGTCACTTTTCTTTTAGATTAGAAGTCATAGCAGCCATAAGATGTGATAATGAAGAAGTGTTTTCTTCCTGATGTTAGATTACTGGTGAGAAGACTTATTTTGCCAAAGAAATGAAATACATGTTTAAATTGAAGTTGGAAATTGGCCTCCTTGCTGAACCATAAATGTACCAAGCCGAATTGAAGACCGTGACCCCAAACCGTGAACCGAACCAAACCAAACTGAATTTTATGAACCGTCCCACCCCTACTTTCTGCAGTGTAGATGCCCGTGTGTATAATTTGTTTGTTTGTTGTTTGTTTTCATGTGAAACAAGTTGCTCATTGACCAAAAATATAGCATACACATTCAAAAAAAGGGAAAGTGTATTTTATCTATTGTTAAGCATTCAATAGAGGTATGTAAAATAGAGAAGAACAAGTAGGCCCAAACAGCTGCTTCAGAAGAATGAAAAAAATGCCTTTGTGAGCTGTTCTTTTATTCAAAGGATGCAAACTGTTAACATTGTGGTGCTTTCCTCCTCTAACATAGTTTGTAGTGCATAGTTTCTTCCTCTTTGTGCAGAAAGGTGGAGATAAACCGACATAAATGAGCGTCCTGCTGTTGTGGCCAGTTGAGTTGTGATAACTCTGAAGATGTAGTCTGTCTGAAACATGGACACTCAGTAGGGTGGAATGCACAGATTCATCTCTCTGCTGAAGGAGGGAAGAGATAATGACGTTGTTTGTAGCGTTGTGAGAGGTCTCAGACGACGGGGTGTTATCTTTAGCGCTCATTTAATTCATTTTAGTCATAAAGCATGTCTGCCTCTTTCTACTCTTAAAAACCATGGAAGAGGCGGAAGCTAAATGAGGACAGAGAAAAGGGTGTCCTCTTGTTGTGATTAGTCTCATCCTGATTACCGAGACTATCTCTGCTGCTTCTACGCTGGTCTAAACAATAGATAATATCTTCTTACTGAATGAAGTGGAAACAGAGGGATGGATGAACAGAGAGAATGAGTGTACCCCCATTGTGTTTGCTCAATAGATGTCTGTAGCACCCTCTCCTCTCTCTGGGTGAGTTTAAAACACTGATAACATCTGGATATCAGAAGAAAGTGAGAAAGAGGTATGATACAGACAGAGAGAACGAGTCCTCCTCTTGTGCTTGTAGTAGTGTCCTCAAGCTGAGGTAGTCCGTCAGAGTGGGCTGGATAAGTTTGTAATTGGATAAGAGCCTTAAGCCCCGAGTCCAGATAAGAGCCGGTTATGTAAGATTAATTTAGTGATACAGCTCTTCAAGAAAATTGGGGAGATTGAAATGAAAAAAAAAAAGGCAAAGTGCCCCAGAAATGACCGCATTCAATACACGCTCCCTGAAATAGCAACTCGTCTCCTAGTTTCTGCCACCTTTTAATAAAATCTCTTGTGTAATGCAAGTTGGGGAGTTGGTGATTGCACTGAAAATGTGACTCAAAACCAACAGTATAGAGTAAAAAAACTAGGGACAAGAGAAAGAAATTTGGACAGGTATAAAATATGAGTATAATAAAATAAAGAATATGTGGCCTTTTTCTGTGGACCTTCATTATATCATCATATATCATCTGATCACTTTTCTCTTGCACTCCTGAGGGCAACTTTGGGGAACCGTCCCTCTAATATATCTGTCTGCAGGTTTCTCTGCTGCCATAATACCCTATATGCTGTGTGTGTGTGTGTGTGTGTGTGTGTGTGTGTGTGTGTGTGTGTGTGTGTGTGTGTGTGTGTGTGTGTGAAGGTGTGTGAATGTGTGAAAATGGGTTTGGGAGTATGAGGAGTGTTAACATGAGGGTGTGTGAGAGAGAGAAAATGGCGACAGACCGGATGAGAGAGAGAAAGAGCCCTTGTAGAGTATACTCATCAGAGTTACTGTTTGTGATAATGAGTCTTCGTACGAGAGTGTGTAGTTCATCTGTGTGCAACATTTGACGAGTGCATGTGACCCATTTCTGTGAGTGTCTTGTTTTTTGGAGCTGCTCTCTGGCCTCCATAGATGTGCACTTTTTATTAAACTAAATTTAATTTGTGAGGACTGTCTTTTTGTCCTCACAGTTGACTGATTGTGTTAAAAGGAACAGAGTTACATTTTGGGATATTATTATTTAGTATTTGTGTTCTTGCTTGGAGTTAGTCAGATGAGAAGATCAATATCACTCTTCAGTATGAAGCTGGAGCCAGGACACAGCTAGTTTAGCTTAGCGTTTAGACTGGAAACAGGGGAAACAGCTAGCCTCCATTCTTTTGCTGTGTCTGAAAAAATGTCAGAGACAGTTGCAGTACCTTTGTAGAATCTCAATACTTAAAAATTGTTATGTAATCGATTAATATAAATATAATCACATCTGCACCCAAGTATCCTGATAGTATTGAATTGGGAGATAAGCATATCGGCCCAGCCATAGAAGTAAGGTACGATATGTTTTTCAGTAATTTGGATGAACTGACCCTTTAAGGTTACTGCTTCCAGAGAAAAACATATAAGTCAACACAATGTCCTACATGTGACAAGAACAAGTGTGTGCATGCATGAGTGAAGCCACATTACCTTCCTATATCTGTGTTTATAATGTGGAGTGTACAGGTGTATGTGTTCATCTAGCCTCTTTCTGCCCTCCATGACTGTGTGTACGGTGTAACCTATCATTGTCTCTATCTTTGTGTGTGTGTGTGTGTGTGTGTGTGTGTGTGTGTGTGTGTGTGGCGGTACTCCAGGCCCTCCCACGAGGTGGCAATGAGAGTGAATGAACACTTCCTCCCCCACCGTGTCCAAGGGGACTAGCATCTGTCAATGTGATGCACTCTCGACTGGTACAAACTCCATTACCCAGTGTCCTGCTTCTCTGTCACTGTCAGCAACCGAAACACCCCCCTCCCCCAGACAGACAGAGACTGGAACACACACACACACCTGGGTGGTTGTAGCCATAAGAATGGTGGCTACACATGCATAATCCAGGACGCCAAGATGAGTCACATGTGTATATACACATTTACAACAAATACACCTACATTCACCGGCCACATAATTAAGTACACCTTGCTAGTAAAAGGTTGGACCCCCTCTCACCTTCAGAACTGCCTTAATTCATCATGTCATACTTTCAACAAGGTGTTGGAAACATTCCTCAGAGATTTTGGTCCATATGACATAACAGCATCACGCAGTTGCTGCAGATTTGTCGGCATCTATGACCCGAATCTCCCGTTCCACCACATCCCAAAGGTGCGCTACTGGATTGAGATCTGGTGACTGTGGAGGCCATTGGAGTACAGTGAACTCACTGTCATGATCAAGAAACCAGTTTGAGATGATATGAGCTTTGTGACATTATCCTGCTGGAAGTAGCCATCAGAAGATGGTACACTGTGGTCATAAAGGGATGAACATGGTCAGCAACAATACTCAGGTAGGCTGCAGCATTTAAACCATGCTCAGTTGGTACTAAGGGGCCCAAAGTGTGCCAAGAAAAGATCCTCTACACCATTACACCACCACCAGCCTGAACCGTTGATACAAGGCAAGATGGATCCAGCTTTCATGTTGTTTATGCCAAATTCTGACCCTGCCAATGTTGCAGCTGAAATCAAGACCCGTCAGACCAGGCGACATTTTTCTGATCTTCCATTGTCCAGTTTTGGTGAGCCTGTACAAATTGTAGTTTCGCGTTCTTAGCTGACATGAGTGGCACCCGGTGTGGTCTTTTGCTGCTGTAGCCCATCTTCTCCGGGGGTCGACGTGTTGTGCATTCAAAGATGGTATTCTGCATTCCTTGGTTGTGGTTATTTGACTTACTGTTGCCTTTCTATCATCTCCAACCAGTGTGCCCATCTTCCTCTGACCTCTCACATCAACAAGGCATTTTCGTCCACACAGCTGCCGCTCACTGGATATTTTCTTTGTTTTGGACCAGTCTCTGTAAACCATAGAGGTGGCTGTGCGTGAAAATCCCAGTAGATCAGCAGTTTCTGAAATACTCAGACCAGCCCGTCTGGCACCAACAACCATGCCACATTCAAAGTCACTTTAATCTGCTTTCTTTCCCATTCTGATGCTCGTTGTGAACTTCAGCAAGTCATCTTGACCGCGTCTACATGCCTAAATGCACTGAGTTGTAGCCATGTGATTAGCTAATCAGCTATTTGTGTTAACAAGCAATTAAACAGGTGTACCTATTTATGTGGCTGGTGAGTGTATATTTGTGCAGACAAAGAGAAAAAAATCATGCGGGACCTCCATCTGCACTCCAACGAAGATTACCCAGAGATTACCCTCTCCCTGCTGTCCATCTATCTCAGTGGTTCTCTTTCACTCATTCAGTCACTCATTCACTTGCTGGCCTGTA